>WOXC01006457.1:0-134268 GCA_011680675.1 Gymnobelideus leadbeateri
GATATAAATCCAAGTCTTCCTGATTACAGGTTCAGCTCTCAATCCACTGAACCATCTGGTGCCCTTGATCTCCCACTAGAGTCACCTTAATAGAAATGAAATCTACTCTTCTTAATGCTGGCTCACTTATGTATGAGTTCTCATTAAATGTTGGAGCTCATGAATCCTTTTATTCATGGAAACATTGGAAAAGTGTTATCTCAATAAGCCTGGAGAAAATGTTGTAAGGAAGGGGACTAAAGAAAAAGGAAGAAAATAGAGGTAAAGAGTGGAAAAAAGAAGTAAAATACTAATAAATTTTCACAAATTTGGTCTAAAAACGTGCAGGGTTGTGCCTGCAAGGCAGATTTAGGCAGTGGCTACATATATCTTCTTATAAAAAGGCCAGGTGTAAAGCTTGGTAGAACCCTTGGCACCTGGTCTTAGCTTGTACCTTTTCCCCTGTCTACCCATTGATGTGGAGGAAGCTAAAATTAGAAAACTAGGGAAACCTGAAACTTAAAGAGAACTTTTCAGTGGTTACTGTGCAAATGTCCATTACTTGTCTCATGGCCTGCCCCTTAGTTATTTCTTTTAACAAATGCTTTATTAACTTCTGATTTACATCATTCATTTCCGTCAGATTTTGAGTTACAATTTTTCCCCATTTTCCCCTAACCACCACCCCAGAATAGCAGTCCCACAAGATATCCCCTCATCCAATCTGCTCTCTCCCACATCTTCTCCAGTACCCCCTTCGACTTTGCCATTAGGGCAAGGTGAATCTCTGTGCCCCAACGCCTGAACATCTTATCTCCCAATTATATGCAAAACAGTATTAATAATAGTATTTATATATATATGTGTGTATGTATGTACATATATATATATATATATATATATATATATATATATATATATATTTCAAACATTTAAATTTAAAACTTCGAATTTCAGATCCAATCCTTTCCTCCCTTGTCACCCATTCCCTCTGGGAAGATAAGCAATTCAGTATATGTTGTACATGTATAGCTATGTAAAACATTACCATAGTAGATATATTGTAAAAGGCTGCTTATAATTCCCTCACACCCATGCCACCCCCCACCTGGTCCATTCCCTACTTTGATCCTGTCCCTCTTCGAAAGTGGGTATTTCCAACCTCCCCTCCCCCCAAAGATGCCCTCCCATCCATCATCGCTCCTCTCATCCCCCTTCCCCCTACTCTCCTATAGGGTGAGATATCCCATTTAGTATGTCATTCTCTCCCTGAGCCAAATTCAATGAGAATATAGTTTTGCCTTTTTGCCTTCCTGTTCTTCCCCTTCCCTGCCACGACTTCCCCTTGCTTCTTCTACGTGAGATAGTTTACCTTACCCTGTCTCTCCCCATCTCCTCTTGCCACTTTCCTCTCTCACCTCTTAGCTTCACCCCTTAAGTATCATCCCTTCTCACCAAATTCAACCTGTGCCCTCTATCCATGTATAACTGTAAACATATATATGCTCATTCACATATGTATTCATATGCCCATATACCCTTCTTCCATTATTTTCATACTGAGAGAGGTTTCATCAGTCACCATTATTGTTTTTCCATTTAGGAATGTAAATAGTTCAACCTTGATAAGTTCCTTTTGATTTCTTTTCCCTGTTTACCTTCTCAAGCTTCTCTTGCTTCTTGTATCTGAATGTCAAATTTTCTAGTCAACTCTGGTTTTTTCCTCAAGAATGCTTGAAAGTCCTCTATTACACTGAATGACCATATTTTCCCATGAAACAAAACACTCAGTTTTTCTGGGTAGGTGATTCTTGGCTTCATTCCCAGCTCTTTTGCCCTCTGGAATATGCCCTTTAATCCCTCAGTGCTGCCAGATCCTGAGCTATTCTGATTGTGTTTCCACAATATTGAAATTGTTTCTTCCTGGCTGCTTGTAGTATTTTCTCCTTGATCTGGGGATTCTGGAACCTAGCTATAATATTTCTAGGAATTTTCTTTTTGGAATCTTTTTCAGGAGGTGATCTGTGGATTCTTTCAACCTCTATTTTGCCCTCTGGGTCTAAAACATCAGGGCAATTTTCCTTAAGAATTTCTTGAAGGGTGATTTCTAGGTTCTTTCTTTGATCATGGCTTTCAGGTAGTCCAATAATTTTTAAATTCTCTCTCCTGGATCTATTTTCTAGGTCAGTTGTTTTTCCCATGAGATATTTCACATTGCCTTCTATTCTTTCATTTGTTTGGATCTGTTTAATGGCATTTTGATTTCTCATAAAGTCATTAGTTTCCATTTGCTCCAGTCTAACTATGAAGGAATGAATCTCCTCAGTGAGCTTTTGAGATTCTTTTTCCATCTGGCAAATTTGGCTTTTTAAGGCATTCTTCTCCTCATTGCACTTTTGGGCCTCCTTTGCCATTTGAGTTAGTCTATTTTTAAAGTGTTATTTTCCTCAGTCAAGCTGTTGACCCTCATTTCATACTTTTCCTGCATCCTTCTCATTTCTCTTCCCAATTTTTCCTCCACTTCTCTTATTTGATTTTTAAAGTCCTTCTTAAGGTCCTCTATGGCCTGTAACCCTCTCATGTTTTCCTTTGGGGCTTTTGGAGCAGGATTTCTGACCTCGCAGTCCTCCTCCTCTTCCATGCTTCGATCCTCTTTGCCCCCAAAATAGGAGTCTAATGTTGCATTTTTCTGTTTATTTTGTTTCCTTTGCCTCCACATGTTGCCACTTAATTACTTGACTTTTGGGCTTGTTGCCACAGTGGGTCTCTGCCACCAGACAGGGGAGCTTCTTTCCTGAACTTTGTGATCTTCACAACTTTCGGTTCTGGCAAGTTGGATACCCACCAGACCCCCCGCAGATCACAATCCAGATCCAAGCAGGTTAAAGCAAGAGCAATTACCCCCCAAGACTGATTGCTGGATCTCCCTACAGTACAGGCCAGGAGCTGAAGCTGCCACTGGAGCTGCAAAATGGCGAGTGTGCCCTGTCTCCTCAGTGGCTTCTAGCCCCTGGGGGAGGAAGCCGACACATTCCCCAAATACTGGTCCCAAAGTCCATAGGGCACTAACCTCTCACTTTGTCCTAGGCATGTCTGTGTTGATAATTCTGGAATCGCCACAGTTGCTGGTGTTCTGGGTCCCTCCGGCCAGCTGCTGGCCCAGAGGCCCTGGAGCTAAAACCTCAGCTAATGTGGACCTGGGTTTGGCTCCCTGAACGCTGTGTTGTTGGCTCCCAGAGAGCTGTGCTGGCTGTTCCTTGCAGGGCTGCTGTGCTGTCCTCAGCAGGAGGTTAGCTTCTCTGTGTCATTCTGTGGGTGCTGGGGTCCCAGAAGTTGTTCAGAGTCCTCTTTTACATAGTTTGGAAATGCTCTGGGGGGAGAGCACCTTGGAAGTGCTGTTTCTACCCTGCCATCTTGGCTCTGCCCTCCTGCCCCTTAGTTATGAAAAACTTGAAATGTATATAGAATGGTCAGTCTGTCAATAAGCATTGATTAACTCCTACTATGTTCTGGGAACTGTACTAAGCACAGGGAACACAAGGGAAGGAAAAATACAATCTCTGCCCTCAAGAAGTTCCCATTCTAATGGGAGAATGAACATGCAAACCACCATGGAGAAGGACCTATTCATCACAAGCTAGAGTGAGGTCTCCAGAAAAGTACACGAGGCCACAGACTAAAGCTGGGGAAAGTCCAAAAAGAAGATGAAATCTGAGGATATTAGCTAGCTAGAAGGGAGCCTGCTCATTGTTCTAACAAGCTCGTGTTCCTGGTGTGAAGAATCTCTGGTGGGAGAGATAAGTTGTAGCCACAACTGTAGAGAACAAGAAGGCAAACCTAAAAGCAGGGATTTGCCATCCAAGAAAAGGATTTAATCCTTTTCTAAAGATTCATGGCAAGAACAAGCCTATTGACTTTAAGCTATAAAAAATCATGATGGAGTCCATTCTTCCAATGAGAAAGAAGAAGCCAGCAGAACCAGAAGCTGGAGTCAAAGAGAAATTACAGAGACAGACATCTGGCAGAGAAGCCTCCTGCAGAGGGGAACCTGATAAAGATAATGAATGCAGTGGAGCAGCATTTGATGGTGTAAGGTCCAGCTGATCAGCATTAAGCAGGGATGATCAGAGAAAGTGCTTGGGGAGAACAGTGGAATGACATCACCAAAGACATCAGAGGCTCTGTAGTTGCGAAGGCATATTCTGCCTCTCCATACATTATCCCTCCTTTTGCTGATGTTGTGGGCATTTGTACCACAAGTTTATTAGAGGAGTGATTTGGTTCTATTTTCTTTCTAATACATTTCATTAAAATCCCTCTGCTTTAAGCTGATTGTATCTTTTGGTTGTTAAAGGTAAACTCATGGAGGGTGATGGAATGCTAGTGTGCTATTAGTTTTAGAGGTACCTACTGCTACCACAGAGTACCTTGAAACCAGGGAGTCCATTATTTGAGAGATCTACTACAGGACAGAGCTAGGTCATTGTGGAAAAAATATAGACATGACAAGATATACAAGTTATTTCCACTCCTTTGGCCTTGGTTCCCTTTTCTGTAAAACGGTTGGAATATATGATTTCTAAAATCTCCAGTTTTAACAGGCTAGGAGTTTATACAATGGATGAAAAGAGTACTGTAACATAATGCTCTGGGGCAATTAAGAGCAATTACAAAGAAATCTGGAATTGTCTTTATGAAATAAAAGAAAGTGAAAAAAGAACCCCAAATGATGGAGGACATAACAGCCATCATGATATAAGAAACAATAAATAGGAATGAATAGACATAGGGGCATAAAAAGTTCCTGCTTCCAACATCATAATCCAACTGAAAATGCTCTATTCAAAGTTCTCATTTACTTAATTGTCAAAAATAGTAGTCTTGACCTCTGCGGCCCCTAACACTATAAATTACCATCTGCTCCTGAATATCTCCTTTCTATATTTTCATGAAGCTACTCTCTCCTGGTTCTTCTCTACCTACCCGTCTGACCACTGCTTCCCAATCTCCTTTGTTGGATCATCATCTGGATCATACCCATTAACTCTGAGTGTTCTCCCAAGACTCTGTTCTTGACATTCTTCTCTTTTCCATACGTATATGTATACACACACACACACACACACACACACACACACACATATGCGTGTGTATGTATGTTCCATGGGTTGAATTTCCATATTTATAGAGGTGAGCCTCATTTCTACATATCTAGCCCTAGTCTCTTTTCTGAGCTCCATTTCTGTGTCACGTACTGCTTTCTGGACATCTTAAATTAGATGCTCTATAGGATTTCAAATTCAATATATCCAAAAAGAATGAATTATCTTTTTGCCCAAACCTTCCTCTCTTCTCAACTTTTCTATTACTGTTCTATTCTATATTACTGTTCTATTCTAAAAGTATTCTATACTTTTCTATTACTATTATTATCAACATTTGATAAATGTTCTATTACTACATCATCCTAATCATTCAGCCTTGCTATAACAGCATTGTCCTTGACCCCTTATTCCCATTCACTGCACAAATACAATATATTAGTAAATATTCTCATTACTCATTTTACAACATCCGTAATATACATGACTATTTCTACTCACACAGCTACAACCCTTGCTCAAAATTTTATCACCTCTCTCTCGGACTATTACAACAGCCTTCCAATTTGCCATCATGTCTAAAATATTACCCCATATCAATTCGACTTCCACCAACATTCCAAAGTGATTTTCCTAGAGCAAAAGGTCGACCATGTAACCTCACCCTGCTCTCTAGGCTCTAATAGGTAGCTATTGCCTCCAGGATAAAATATAAGCTCACTTGTTTAGGATTTAAATCCCTTCATGATCTGGACCCTTCCTGTGTTTCCAGGTATCTTACACCTTACTCCCCTCTACACATTCCAGATACAGCTACAATAGTCTAGTCACCAGTATGCAGCACTCCATCTACTATCTCCATGCCTTTTCCCCCTGACTCTGCCTCATGTCTGCAATGTTCCCCTTCTCACCTCTGCCTCCTATGTCTCTCAAGACTTAACTCAAACCCCACTTTTTGTAAGAGGTCCTTCTCAGCCCCTCTTCTTCCAATACCACTGCCAGATACTGCCTTCTGAGACTACCTCTCTTTCATGCTGTATATCTCTTGTATGTACATGGTTATTTGCATATTTTCTGCCTCTTTAGAATGAGAGGTCTTTGATGGCAGGAATTATTTGTATCTTGTTCAGTATTCCAGCACTTAATGTAACATCTGCAACATGTTAAGCATTTAACAAATGTTTATTGGATAATTCAAGAATGCCCCCTTTCTCCACTATTATTTGGCATAACACTAGGAATGCTAATTCTTCAGGTTAAAAAAAAGCAAGGGGGGTGCAGCCAAGATGGCAGAGTAGAAAGAGGACTTCCCCACAACCCCAGCTCCCACCACTTCCAATTTATGTAAAAGGGGACACTGAACAAACTTTGGAGCTACAGAACCCACAAAATGACACAAAGAAGCTAACCTCCTGCTGAGGACAGCCTGGCAGCCCTGCAGGGAGTGGCCAGCACAGCACTCTGGGAGCCAACCCAATCCCCAAGTAAGCCACAGGTTTTAGCCCCAGTGTGGGCCTGACCAGCAGCCAACTGGAGGGGCTCAACAGGGGCCCAACAGTTGTGGCATTTCCAGAATTACCAACACATAGATGCCAAGGACAAAGTGAGAGGTCAGTGCCCTATGTACTTTGGGACCAGTAGTTGGGAGTGCATGGCTTTTGTCCCCAGGGCTAGAAGCCAATGAGACACCTCTGCACAGCTAGGGCCATGTTGCAGCTTCAGCTCCTGGCTTTCAGACTGTGGGGGAACCAGGCAATCAGTCTGGGGGGTGATCACTCTTGCTTTAATCTTCTTAGATCTGGATTGCAGTCTGGGGTGGAGGTCCTGGGGTGAGTGATCAACTTGCCAGAGCATGTAGAGGCTTCGGAGAAAGCACCCAACTAATACCTTTGGCAGCTGAGAAAACCCCAGAGTTTGGGATGCAGTCCCCCTGTCTGCAGGCAGAGTCCTATTGTGGTAACAACCTAAAAGTCAAGTACTTAAGTGTCAACATGCCTAGACAAAGGAAGCAAAATAAACAGAGTACCCCAACTTTAAACTCTTACTTTGGTGACAAAAAGGATCAAAGCATAGAACAGGAGGAAGACAGTGAAGTCAACAATCCTGCACTAAAAGTTTCCAAGAAAAATACAAGCTGGTTACAGGCCATAGAGGACCTTAAGAAGCAAATAAGAGAAGTGGAGGAAAAATTGGGAAGAGAAATGAGAAAGATGCAAGAAAATTATGAAATGAGAGTCAACAGCCTGACTGAGGAAAATAACACTTTAAAAAATAGACTAATTCAAATGGCAAAAGGGGCTCAAAAAGGCAATGATGAGAAGAAGGCCTTAAAAAGTTGAATTTGCCAGGTAGAAAAAGAATCTCAAAATCTCACTGAGGAGAATCATTCCTTCAGAATTAGACTGGAGCAAATGGAAGCTAGTGACTTTATGAGAAATCAAGATGCTGTTAAACAGGTCCAAACAAATGAAAGAATAGAAGGTAATGTGAAATATCTCATGGGAAAAACCACTGACCTGGAAAATAGATCCAGGGGAGATAATTTAAAAATTATTGGACTACTACTAGTAGCCATGATCAAAGAAAGAACCTAGAAATCATCCTTCAAGAAATTCTCAAGGAAAATTGCCCTGATGTTTTAGACCCAGAGGGCAAAATAGAGGTTGAAAGAATCCACAGATCACCTCCTGAAAAAGATCCCAAAAAGAAAACTCCTAGGAATATTATAGCCAGGTTCCAGAATTCCCAGATCAAGGAAAGAATATTACAAGCATCTAGGAAGAAACAATTTCAATATTTTGGAAACACAATCAGGATAGCACAGGATCTGGCAGCTTCTACATTGAGGGATTGAAAGGCCTGGAATATGATATTCTGCAGGTCAAAGGACCTGGGATTAAAACCAAAAAATCACCTACCCAGCAAAACTGAGTATCATGTTGAGGGGAAAATATGGTCATTCAGTGGTATAGAGGACTTTCAAGCATTCTTGAGGAAAAAAACAGAGTTGAATTGAAAATTTGACATTCAGATACAAAAAGCAAGAGAAGCTTGAGAAGGTAAACAGGGAAAAGAAATCATAAGGAATTTATCAAAGTTGGACGATTTACATTCCTACATGGAAATATGATAATGGTAACTGATGAAACTTTTCTCAGTGTGAAAATATTTGAAGAAGGGTATATGGGCATATGAATACATATGTGAATGTGTGTATATATGTTTACAGGTATACATGGATAGAGGGCCCTGATTGATTTTAATAGGAAAGGATGATACTTAAAAGGTGAAATTAAGATGTGAGAGGGGAATATAAGGAGAGGAGATGGGGAGAGACAGAATGGGGTAAACTACCTCATATAGAAGGGACAAGGGAAAATTATTACAATGGAGGGGAAGAACAGGAAGGCAAAAAGGCAAAAACTTATTCTCATTGAATTTGGCTCAGGGAGAGAATGACATATGTATTAAATAGGATATCTCACCCTACAGGAGAGTAGGGAGGACGGGGATTATAGGGGGGATGATGGAAGGGCAGGTAGGCTGGGGGGGGAGGGAAGTTGGAAGCACCCACTTTTGAAAAGGAACAGGATCAAAGTAGAGAATAGAATAAGTGGGAGGTGGGATAGGAGGGAGGGAAATATAGTCAGTCTTTTACAATATATCTACTATGGTAATGTTTTGCATAGCTACACATGTACAACATATACTGAATTGCTTATCTTCCCAGTAATGGTGGGTGACAAGGGAGGAAGGGAATGAATCTGGAATTCGAAGTTTTAAAATCAAATGTTTAAAAACATATAAATGCTATTATTAAAACTATTTTACATATAATTGGGAAATAAGTTGTACAGGCATTGGGGATAGAGATTCACCATGCCCTACTGGAAAAGTTGAAGGGGGTATGGGAGAAGATATAGAAAAGAGCAGATTGGAGGAGGGAATATCTTGTAGGACTGCTATTCTGGGGTGGTGGGTAGGGGATAAACGGGGAAGAATTGTAACTCAAAATCTGGTGGAAATGAATGATGTAAACCAGAAGTTAATAAAGCATTTGGAAAAAAAGGCAAGAAAATAAAGGAATAAAACATTGATCCAGAATATGCCAAATTCTTCCTATTTGCATATGATGGTATACTTACAAAATCCTATTTGAATGGACTAATCAAGATGATGAATACCTTCATTAAAGTAGCAAAACAAAAAAACACAAAAGTCACAAAGAATCACAAAAACATTTCTATATATTACCAAAGTGAGAGGAAATGATAGAAAGAGAACCTTCATTTTTAGTAATCACAAAATACATTTCAAAAGCATTTCTGCATATTGCAAAGCCTAAAAAAGAAGATAGAAAGGAAACTTTCATTTAAAATAACCACAAAATGTAGGAAACATTTGGCAGTTACTGTTAATTAGTTTGACAGCTTACACAGAAAGACAACCATTACATATCCAATTGTTAGGCAAACTTCTGATCCATACTATCTGTGTGACCATGGGAGAATTTCTGGAACCTTCAGGGCCCCAAGAAACCATAGACTATGCCATCAATTATAAGTTACATTTCAGCAACTAATTAACTATAGTGATGTCATTATTTGCAGTGACAGTTCCCTACACTGATGAAATCATACATTCTGTCTAAAAATGAAAAGTACCAAGACACACAAGAGACTTACATAAATACAACTAAGAGACCTAAAAAAATTGGAGAGGCAGTCATTGTTCATGTATAGGTCATGAAAATATAATTAAAATTACAATGTAAAGCTCAGTGTGTACATGCAGTTCCCCTGGAAGCATGAGACCCAGAACATGCTGACTCTGCAGTAACTCTGTGGAGGTGAATCAGACATTCCATGGGAAAGCTCTGTTCAAGGATGAGAGCTCTGTGACCTCCTGACTTGTTGCCAGCTGACAGGGTTCTCAGGGGAAACTAGCATAATGTAGCAACATAGTATTAAGTAGAAGCCTTGGGATAACTCCATCCTGTTCCAGGGAGGTTTAGGAAGGTTTAGAACATCCTGCTCAGCACTGGTACCCTGATAGAGTACATGGCTGTCATGTATGAGGCATACGGGAATGAGGATAATGGTAATCTCAAAGATAGTGGCTTATGATGACTATGCAGTTATACACTATATAAACTGGATTCTTAGCTGAATGATGTGAAGTTAGGATGTAATTGCATAAGAAATTGCTGAATAAAGTCTTGCTACTCTTTGACTCTCCTGGCTTGGAACTCTGTTCTTGGGGAATGTGGCTTTCCCACGACCAGATGTACACTGAAGGCCTGAAGCAGGTAAGACCCAGCTGCCCCTGACCTTGGAGGTCTTATCAGCTCAGGTGTTACCTTCCATAGAAAGCCTTTTCTGATACACCCAATTGTTACTGAACTTTCCTCACAAGTAAACTTGTTATTTCCTCCATTTTACATGTATTTCAACTTCTCTAAGTATACATTTTTCACCCCAATAAAATGCAAACTCCATAAGGGCAGGAATATTTAACTTTGACTTTGCAGATCTATGATTTAGCAGAAGTTACTAGAACTTGGAATTGAATTCAAAAAATGGTGGCTGCGCTGAATTAGATAAATTAATCTGTGGATTCAGTGCTATACAAATCAGACTACAAAGAGAATACAAAATTAATTTTGAAAAACAAAATTTCAGGCATTTTGAGAACTATAATAAATAATAGGAATGAAAGGGATATACAATTAATAGAACTCGAATTATATGATAAAGCAGTTGTTATCAAGATTTCTGAGGTATGGCTATATATGTGTCAGTATAATTTACTAGTTAAAAAAGCCCAGAAGCAAAGGTACATAGCAGTCCATTGTTCAAAAAGACCTAAAATGCAAACTACTAAAGGATCTCTTTATTGGGAAAAACAACTAGTAGAAAGACCATAAAGGGCTTTGGCAGAATATTGGCTTAGCGTCCTGCCACATATACAACAATAAGTTGCAGATGGATAAGTATAAAAAGTCATAATGCTTTTTTTAAGAAAGACATTGAAAAGTTCTCTATTTCACAGCTATTATTAAAAGGAAAATCGATAGGTAGATAAGAAACAAAAGAGATTATCAAAAATATAATTGTATTATATAAAATTAAAGTTCTTTTTAGCAAATAACCATACCACCAGATAAAAGTATAATCCCTTTTTTTTTGTACTTTTGATCCTCTCCCCTAACATCTTCTCTAGCATATGGCCCTCACTATCATCATTATCTCCCTCTAACATTCCAACTTTCCCTATCTACTGACTACTTCCCTACTTCCTGCAAGCAAGTTCATACTTCCCTCAGTCTTAACAGCAAAAAAATTTATACTCACTTGGGCATAGGTTCCTTGCTAGCTATCAACTATACCTGTTTTCCACTTTGCAGTTAGACCTCTTTCTACCAGATTTCCTCACATCTTCCACATGGATTACGGTAGTTTTCCATTGAAAGAAGACATACTTGTCCCGAAGACTTGACTGGCCCAGGATACTAAGGCTAAAGTTATACCTCCTTTGATGCAGCTTCCTGGGAGTATCTAGTCACATTGTGACTTTCTGATCATCTAAGGGTATAAAAAGTCCCACCAACATGAAGTCAAGCAGATCTTCCAAAAGCATAGGTCCTATTAATCAGGTACATTTCCAAAAGGAGGTGAAGAGGACCCATATCTAACCACGCTAAGCACTACAGTAAATCCTTGTTGAATCTCCTTTCTATACTATGCCTAAGTAAACCTCCTTTAGTCAACAGTTGAGTGACCTAAAAATGCCTCATTTCATTTCAATATGAAACTTGAATAAGATTCCAGCTTGAGCCAAGCATAACACTAATACCCTTCTCAACTAAACTCCTTGAGAAATCTATTTGCATTATATGGTTACACTTCCTTTCCTCTCATTCCCTTCTAAACATCTGCAGAATGGCTTCCAACCTCATATTTCATTTGAAACTACTCTCTCTAAAGTTACCAATTATCTCTTAATTACCTTTTCTCAGTTTTCATCTTTCTGGAACTTTCTGCAATAGTTGACACTGTTGATCACCTTCTCTTAGAATCTCTCTTCTCTAGGTTTACGTGACATTGCTCCCTTCTAATTCTTCAATCTGTCTGACTGTGGCTTTTTCATTTTGTTTTGACAGTTCTTCATCTATATCAAGTACATTAACTGTGAGTGCAAGGCACTGTCCTGGGGTCTTTTCTCTTTTTTTTTTCTATGCAATATCTCACTTGGTGAACTTATTCACTCCAGTTTGCTTAAGTATCATCTCTCTGTGATTCCCAGTCAACAACTATCTTTTGAATGCCTAAAGTTGAATGTTCCTTAAGCACTTCAAACTCAATATGAGTAAAGCGTAATCCCTTCCAAACTTTTTTCTACTTTCTTATTACTGTAGAAGGCATTACCAACCTCCTTGGACTCAGGCTTACAATCTCAGTTTCAACCTCCTCACCTCTTTCCTGGTCTATTCCAACAGCCTTCTAAATGGTCTTACTGTCTTAAGTATCATTGCACCCCAATCCATGTGCCAAAAGGATTTTCCTAAAATATGGATATGCCCCTCCCTGCTCAATGAATGCCGATGGTTCCCTTAGAATCTCAGTGCTCAAATAGAAGGTCTGATGTTTGGTATTACAAACTGGCTCCTTTCCACCTATCCTTCCTAATCCTTTACTCCTTTCTACACACTAAAGACTCCATGATTCCGCTACACTGGCCTACTGTTATTCCTTACACACAACACTCAATCAACATTTTTTATTCCTTTGTAGCAGCTCTCCTGTTTGCCTGAAATTCTCTTCCTCCTTACCTCTGCTCCTGAGCTTAACTGACTCTCTTGGAGGCTCAGCTCCAATCCTACATGCTACCTTTGTACCTTTTCCTTTCCCATACTGTAGTACACCCTCCTGTAAAGTTACTTTCTTTTTTTTTTTTTTTAGCAATTGGGGTTAAGTAACTTGCTCAAGGTTACACGGCTAGTCATTATTTATGCGTGGGTGCTCATTTTCTGAGGCTGGATCTGATCTCAGGTCATCCCAACTCCGAGGCCGGTGCTCTTACTCACTGCGCCACCTAGCCGCCCCTTTAGGACAATTGGGGTTAAGTAACTTGCCCAAGGTTACACGGCTAGGTTTTTGTTTGTGTGGATTAAGTGTCGGAGGCTGGCTCTGAACTCAGGTCCTTCTGATTCCAGGGCCGGCGCTCTATTCACTGCGCCATGTAAAGTTACTTTCAATCTATTCCGTGTGTGTGTGTGTGTGTGTGTGTGTGTGTGTGTGTGTGTATACATACATATATATATATATATATATGTTAAAACTTGTACATTGTACATAGTTATTGAGATGTCTCCCAATTAGAATGTGAATTTTGTGTTGGGGCTTGGGAGGGGCCATGCTTTTAGCCAATACAAGACAGTGCCTGGCATAGACTAAATGGTTAATAAATGACCAACATTTAGGATCTATAGGGAATTGACACAATTCTCTAAAATCAAGAGTCATTTCCTAACAAATAAGTGACCAAAAAGATAAGAACAAATAATTTTCAGAAGAAATGGAAATTGTTGACAATCATGGAAAAAAGTTCCAAATTACTTATAAGAGAAATTACTATTTAAATAAATTCTAAGTTATAAACTCAGATTCATCAAATGGACAAAAATTATAAAAGATGAAAAATACTCAAGGTAGAAGAGTCTGTGAGTGAAAACTAGTACAGTGTTCATTGAGCTGTGCATTGGTTCAAATGTTTTAGAGAAGAACTTAGAATGAAATTGGGGGTGGGAGTGGAAATCACTAAACTATTCATACTGAATGAACTAGAAACTGCAATATTGTGATTACATACCAAGGAAATCAATGGCAGAAAGAACGGTCCCACATATACCAAAATATCTATAGCAGCACATTTATGGTAGCAAAATGTTGAAAACAAATTCCCATCAACTGGAGAGTGGCTGATCAAACCATGTTGTGTGAATGTAATAGAATGTGATTGTACCATGAGAGAAAACAAAAATTAAGAATTCAGAGAAACTTGAAAAGGCTCAAAAGCAGTCATGATGAGCTAAAAAAGTAGAAACAGGAGAATTGCCATCTGTCAATACAGAGATTATACTGATGACAACAAAACAAAAGAAAAGAAGAGAACACTAAAAGTCATCAGATCTCAGATCAATGCCATGACCAGTTTTGGTTCCTGAGTATTAAAAAAGAAATGTACCTCCTTCCTTTTAGGTAGAGATAAAATGGTTATGTTATGGGAGTCCTGTCCCCAAGGATTGGAAAAAGGTGACAAATCAGCTTAATTAGCTCATGGAAACAGCAAAGGTCAAGTCATGCCATCCTTGACTTAGCTTCCTTGTTGGCCTGTGACTGTGTTGTAGCTTCTGGTCACCAACAGGCATAAAAGGTCCTGCTGGAGGGGAATAGGGTCCTTCTGACTTAGTGCATGTCTGAACATTAGGGGAGTAACCATACTCAGTTGTTGTGACAAGATAAGTTTCCAAATAGAGGTTGTGGAGGGGGTACATCTGTGAAACTAAGTGTCACTCTATCCTGTTGCCCATCTTTGTTATGTTAGGGTCAAATAGACATTTTGTTAACTGTTCAATGATTTTGAGTGCCTCACCTCATTCCAACAGTAAAGCTGAATTACCAGGTTATCAGTACAAAATTGGTGCCCTCTAACAATGGATTACAAGAGTGGAATGAGGCATAGGGTTTCAAGTATCGCCATTATGTTGACTTGTTTACTTAACTGTATTTCTTTGTTATGAGGGGGTTCTAGTTGGAGTTTATTGGGAAATGACAGTAATTTTTTTAAAATAAATGAATAGAACATTCCAAGAAGTTACCTACAATAGCCTTCACAACTCATGTTCATACGGCACCTTAAAGTTTGTGAAACACGTTACAGAAATTATCTATCTCCTAACCTCTATTTGCTCTATATAAGAACAGAACGTTACAAGTTCTGTAAGTCAAAATCATTATATCAGATGGTTTTACAAAACATAGTGTTATTGATGTTGTTGTTGTGAGGAGAAGGTCCTATGGGGAAACTGTCTGATTTTGAATTGATAATTATATTAACACAAAATGTATCAATATCTGGACCATTATTGATGGACAAAAATATCAGCATGATATTTGTCTATAAATGATTGAGTTTTGGGACCTTTTTGAAGGAACACATAAGAGATTTAGAATTTAGAAGACCTCAATTCAACTCATGGCTTACTAGTAAGTCATTTTATATCTCCAAACCTCAATTTTCTCATCAAGAAAATGAGAGGCTCAGATTAAATGCACTCTGAAATCCCTGGCAGATAGAAATTGATCATCCTAGGAAGGATATACTCTTCAAAGTAACAACTTTGGGAGACATGGTGCTAATGCCAATGATGTAGCAATTACTTAAGTAATTTCAGAGTCCTCTTTTGTAATTGCCTACAGAACCCAATTTTAAGTTATAGAAGAAAAGCAATTTGAGTAGTTTCTTTTATTTTTTGCCAAAAATTAAATCACTCACATTTTGTACCCACATTATTCAACAGATTTTATGGTGAATGATTCTTAGCTTTTTCCAAAATCCAATGTACTCTAATGTTGTGTTGGTTCAGTGTAGAGGACAGAGTGCAGATTTGACAGTTTGAAGCCCAGGATTCTGGTCCCAGAACGTTCCATACTCCTTCCAAGAAGTCCGGTGATTCAGGACTACCCGGTTGCTGAGTTAGTGGCCACGTGATAATCTTGAGCAAGACACTTTTCTGAGCCTCAACTTACTCATTCTTATAATGGATATCATCTACCTTATCTACCTCAAAAGGTTGTAGGGAGGACACAAAGGTAATGTTTCTGTCCTTACTGTATGAGTAAGAGTCTCAGATCTGTAAAAGATCTCTAAGGGCATCTAGTCCAACCACTTCTTCAGGCATGCATTCCCTCTTCAATGTACTCAACAAGGGGACTTGGATGTATAAGTGGTGAGTGAAAATAGTGGGGTCCTGTCATAGGCACATCTAGCTTCCATTCAACCCCTTTTATTAATGATGATGCAAATGCCACAGCCATCATCAGCCACTGCCAAATGAGTCTCTGAATAAAGAGAATGATAATGGATAATAACAACCGGCATTTACATAGTGACTTGAGGCTTGTGAAGAACTTCACAAATGACATATTATTTTATCCTCACAACCCAAGAAATAGGGTGTGCTATTATTGCCATTTTACACACAAGGAAGTTAAAACCAGCAGATGTGAGGTGGGCCGCCCAGGGTCACACAACTTGTAAGTGGGAGGATTCAAACTCGGATCTTCTGAACTCCAAGTCCAACACTCTATCCCAGCTGCCTACTAAGAGATCCTGAGCCTCAGGGATCCAAAAGTACTGTACTAAATGGGGCTGACAACCATAAGCAAATCAGAGCAGATCCATCAGAGGACCTCAGTCTCAAGAGCACTGAAACCACCACAGGACCAGCCTTCCAGGGACTCAGAAAACTGAGTTCCTGGTCATGTGACAATCCTGAACAACTCACATGTTCCACATGCAGGGTACCTTCTGAGAAGATCTCAGCCCCTACCATTTAAGTATGAAGTAGTCTTCCATTAAAAATTCAATGTGACCTTAGAGACCTGAAGACCAAGTATTTATTGACTGAGGCACCCAGACAGAACTCCCTACCACCTACACCTTCATCTCCCCAATGTCACAATTAATGGAAGCAGATGCCACTTCTCCAGACTGATGCTGTTCTTGGTCATCACAGAGCACTAGAAATGGGGGCCTCAGTTTTCCAGCCCCTCCTCATTCTAGGGCTGGCAAACTCAAACCAAATGTTCCCCTTCATTTCTGTGATTCAATCTCCCACTGCTGAGGTGAACATTCTTCCCCCCACTGATATCCCTTTCTTAATTTTGTCCAAATCTACCTCAGTCTACACCTGTACAATCTATATCGTATTTTTCATTTCATTTTGTTCTCTGAACTACCCTTAGGTCCCCTTACCTCTGCTATTAATAGAGTGCTCTTCATTCTGTCTCTTTTTAAAAGTTCGATGTTTCTTCATCAAACACCCTTTACATTATCTATTATTCATGGAAATGAATATTCATGCCACCTCTGGGGTACTAATTTCTGGCCACCCTCTTACTAGCTATTATGCTCTCTTAATTATTGGGCCAAGAGAAGAAGCAGTCATATTCCTTGTTCCTGGGTACCACTTGCAGACCCTTCCTCTGCCACCATTGATCAGAAACCTCTCCTAGGCTCATCACTCTATCAAGACCATTGTTTCATTCTCCTACCAACATCCGAGTCATTGCTCCTTTCTTAAGGAATTCTACACCTCACTCATTACACTATAATGATTGCAGCACACTGCCTGGCACTTTGTAAGCACTTAAAAATTCTTGCTGATTGATTGACATGCCGATCCCTACCGTCATAATTGGGGACTTAATTGACCTCCTTAACTCCCAAGTCCTCATCTTAATATACCTCAGTTTCATGAATTGAATAGAAAATATGCTCTTAATAGTGACAGTTTCCATACTTCTATTTAAGGAATCCTGGAGAATGGCAGTTAGGCTGCAGGACTGGAGATGGCCCAGTTGCACTGTAGAATTAGAGATGGGCAAATGTCATCCTCATTTTTAAAAGAAGGAAAATATTTACTCTTCAATGTATTCTGGAGAAATACTAGAATAAATAAATGGATGGTTTGTGGGTGCTGTCAAAAAAACAGGGATCATAATACAGGTTAATTTCTGTTCAGTCATGTCTGCTCTTTGTGACCCAATTTGGGGTTGTCTTAGCAAAGATACTGAAGTGGTTTGTCATTTCCTTCCTCAGTACATTTTACAAATGAGGGAACTGAAGTAAACAACATTAAGTGACTACTCAGCTTGCAAGAGACTGAGGCCAGATTTTAACTCAGGAAGATGAGTCTTGCTGACTTCATCTACTGTGCTACCTAGCTTCCCCTACAAGTCAGTATGGTTTCATTAACAAATCATGCCAAACTAAGCTCATTTCTTCATTTGGCAAACCTGGTAGACCAGAGAACGGTCATATCTTAAAAGTTACCATAAAACATAACAGTTGAATAATATGCATTTAGAGCTGGAAGGGACCTCAAAAGCCATCTGGTCCTACACCCTCATTTTCACTCCAAACTATGGGGCTATCTATCTCCATGGTCCTGAACTCTGAAAGTCTATCCTGATTATAGTTCTCTATCTTGCTATCTCTATCTTAATCCTCCCAAATTTATTCTTCATCCCCACCTCAACCAGTGCATCATCCTTAATCTTATTTCATCCCCCTTCTCACAGTTTTGAACACATTTATTTCCTATTACAGCATGGTGTAATGACAAAAACATTGGATTTGTAATAAGGGCATCTGTATTCAAATCCCAGCAATGCCACTTATTGCCTGTATGACCTTGATTAAGTCATTTCTCTTATCATAAGTCTCCTCATCTATAAAATGAGATCCCTTCTTTTACAGTTTGAGGAGTCTGATCTAGACAGCCATTAGTAAGTTCCTTTCCAACTTTAACTTTTCTGACTCTATGAGTTTATGCACTCTTGTCTCCAGTCTCTCCAGATGTGAGAGCTACATATTCTACCATCTGATATATTGGCTTCTTTTCATCTTGAAATGTGTCCTCATTTATATAAGTATTGGACAAAACAGAGCCAAGTTCAGAGTCCTAGTGCACTCTACTACAAACTTCTTCCCAAGCTGTCATCAGTTCACTGACCTTTGGGTCTAGCCATTCAAATAATTCTGAGCTCACCTAACGGTTGCATCCTCCAGCCTTCATTCCTTAATCTCAAGCACAAGAGTGAGACTGTCAAATACTTTGCTAAGATCCAAGATATTTTGAATTTTTCTGATCTTTCTTCCTTGCCAGTGCAAAAAAATGATATTAGTCTGAGATTCCTTGTTTTCAGTGAGTCCATGCTGGCTTGCAATATGACCACTGTTTCCCTAAGGTGTTTACAAACCACCCCCTTTGTCTGTTCTAGCATTTTTCCAAGAATTGAGACCAAGTATCTATACAATAAAGAGTATACCCCCCCTCTCTTTTATTTTAATCTGGTTTTTTTCCCCAATCAATCTTGCAGAAGTGCTTGGGATTCTCTAAATATGTAAGTATGAAGACTCTCACATGAACAGCATGATTTACCATCCAATTCTACAAGTTTTCATTAAGTCTGTCAGGCACTATGGAAGGCACTGAGCATACCAAGAAAAACTCTGGAGAGTGGGGGAAGGGGGCATTTCTTGATGTTCTTCAGTGGTTTGACTGACAGCCTAGCTCTTTTCATTCATTGTGTTAATTGAAAAACATTGCTTGTTACAAACCCCAGGCAGAATAATTCCATCACAATGTCTAAGGAAAGCCAATCACTCCTGCAGTTTGTACTCTCACTGTGGGCCTAATGAGTAATGAGGTCTGGAAAACCTTCCAGTCCCAGAAAAGAAAGTAAACAAAGCTTTTAGCACATTTGTTAGGCAGTGCACCTGCCAAATGGAGCCAAATGGAAGTGAAGCATTTTTATGGGCAGAAAACAAAGGTTACAAACTGGGAACCAAACTGAAGACTTCTCTGGGAAGTTACGAAAGGATTGGCTAAAATGAAACTCCACTAAACAATTACCCCTTTTCTCCCTCAAGCCTATTAATATGTTGGCAGTTTATTCACACTGATTTCCTGCCTAGCACTGACCCTCCATCTGTTCCAGGTACAGAGGATGTCCCAAAAGGGACAAAGCCAGTGTTAATACTTGAAAATGAATGGGCTGCAGCTTAACAGTGGGCATCCCATCTGAGGCCCACTAGCTTTCTTCATTTTCCATGTCTTTCCCAGGAGTCCCTAACTCATTGTACCCAAAAGGTCTCCCTCCTCTTTAGCATTATCCCTGTCCCTGAAAAGTCAAGTTAGGTGGTTTTTACTTTGAGCACACATGTTGAGAGGTGGCCTAACATAGTTGGAAGCACATTGCATTTGGAGTCCAGAGATCTGGGTTCAAATCTTGGTCCTTCACCTTTACTGTTTTATCTGACCTTGAGTATCATTTTGGCTTCAATTTCTTCTACTGGAAAAATGAGAGGATTGAACCAGAAAATCTCTAGAATTTGCCAACTCTGAAATTCATTATCCTAACTACTAGGGGCCAAATTCTAGGCTCTATCTCCCTACCTAGCTGGCTAAGATACAACTAGAGAAGCTGAGGGAGATAATCTGTCCATATTTCTCCTGCCTGGCTCTTGCTTAGCCCCTATCGGCTAATACATGGGGAAGCATGGGAGCCCAGTGCAGTGGATAGACCACTGGACTCAGTCAGGAAACCTGGCTTCCAAACCAACTGCGGACACTTAACAGAGGTGTAATCTAGAATGAATCTCTGCAGCTCTCAGCCTGATGTCCTCCTCCAAAGAATGGGAATAATAAACCTTCATCCATGCCTTCCAACATCGAGAGGAAAGTACTTTGTAAACCTTAACATGCTATAGAAACCAGTCACCGTTTGATGGGGAGGTGAACCTGCCAAATTATCCAATATCTATCCAAAATGGAGAGATGAAAAGGAAATTCTAAAAATATCAGGAAAGTACCCAAGAAAGAGAAAGGGGCAGGGGGAAATCTGGACATTCCTGCTTAAGCATAAGACAAGGGGTAAGAGGATGGTGATAGTGGTGCCTTTGGTGGTGGGGAGGAGAGGAGAAAACAGTAAAGCACAGGGTCATGCTTACCACCTAGCCAGTCGCTGGAGATGTTCTGGAGCATGGTGACCGGGATGCAGAAGAAGGTAACGAGCAGGTCGCTGAGCGCCAGGGAACCGATGAAGATGTTGGTGACCTTCCGCATAGCCTTGCTGCGGGTCACTACATAGATCACCAGTCCATTGCCAAAAAGCGCCAAGACGAAGATGACCACGGAGGTGAGCACGAAGGCTAGCTTGGCAGCGCCTGGCAGCTCGGGACTGTAGACTAGAGGCTGCAGCCCATACAGGGCAATGAAGTGCTCGCGGCTCATATTGTGCTCCCGTAGCAGCTGGGCTAACTGCTCTGGGGTGATGTTGAGGGACTGCATGGTGAGCACTGTAGAGCACAACACTGGACTAAAGAAATGAGTGTCTATTCTCCAGCCCTGACCCCGCAGCCCGGAATCCAAGAGCTGTCCAGGGTCCTAGCCGCTTCAGTCAGCCCTGCGGAGTAAAGGGGCGGACTGCACAGTGGAGTGGCCTGAAGTGTGTCTGAAAGGGTGCGCTTGAGCGCTCCAATGTGCAAGGGGAAGCTGGGAAGCCCGTGCGGAGGCTGTGGGGACCTGAAATATTCCAAAGAAAGGGAAGAGCTTCCACTGCCCTGCTAGCAGCTGGGGCCTGACTGCAGGGAGAAGTTCCTGCTCGGCTCCTGCTCTCTGGTCTGAGCCTCCCTGCTCACCTTACTGAGGGAGTAAGAGGACCGGCGCAGGACATCATCTGGGATCGAACCGTACAGTCAGAGCCGAAACGGACTCAAAAGGTCATCTAATGCAACACTCTTATTTGACAGATAGGGAAACTGAAGCGCAGAAAAATTAAATGACTTGTCCGAGGTAACTTGACCAGATTTAGGATTCTCCAAATCTAGCTTTCTTTTCACTGCACCTCAGAAAATTGGAGGAAATAGAGAAAAAGAAAGGGGGATGCTCCCAAACAAAAAAGAAAAGAGGGATTCAGTCCGGAAGGTCTCAAATATAAGGACCAAGAGGATTTTCACGCTCAGAGAAACTTCTTTCCTGTGGGAGGGTCTAGGAGCTGCAAAGAAAATCAGGCAAAGGCTCTGCGGAACTCAGCCCAGCTGACGAGGAGAAAAAGCTGCCCAGCCGAGCTCCCAGCCCGGATTCAGCTTCACAGCCTTCTCAGCTTCTGGGAGGCGTCAGCTGCTTATGCCCCTCCATACGGAACCCCGATGCCCAAGAGAAGGAAGGTACAGAAAGAAGAGCAATGGGGACGGGTGGCCGGAAGCACCTGCTTCTGGCTATAAAGTCAGGAGAGGGTGGGGCGGGGGCGGGCTTTAATCTTGGCCGCCGTCCAATCAGAACGTACAACGCGCCAGCAACTCCGGAACCTCCAAGCCCAGTCCGCCTGGCTTGGCCACTTCAGGATGATTCACTCTCATACTGATTGTAACCGTCCTCTGACTTGGCTTGGCATCGGTTTCTGTCATTTAATGTCCTTATTTTACTGTTGAAGAAATTGAGGCACAGATTGGCAAAGGGGCTTGGCCAAAAGTGGGAATTCAATCCAAACTGAGTCCTCCCTCAGTCCCATACACAGAGTTTTCCCCTCTATATCTGTGATTTCCTCAAATGGGAACTTTTCTCAAATAATTGAAATTCGATTAATTCAAAACAAAATACTGATCATCTCCAACAACTTGTAGTCATATATTTATATATGAATCATATTTATATATAATATATAAATATAATATATTCATATTATTTATATATGAATCATATATTTAGAGCTGGAAGGGCCCTGAGAGGCCATGGAATTCAACTTCCTCCTTTTAGAGTTGAGGAAACCAAGGCACAGGGAAGTTAAATGACTTGCCCAGGGTCACAAAGCAAATCAATTTCTGAGACAGGATTTTGAATCTGGGTCGTTTGATTTCTAAGTGCAATGGTCTATCCTATAAATCCTAGGTAGTATGTTGTTTTCCTTTTATTTTTAATTTATGGAATAAAACAAGCATTTCCATAACACAGTATAGTTTTAAAAAAAAAGATGACTGTATATGAAACTACAGATCTGTGGTGTACAAGTTGCTATTAGATTTAGCCACATAGAAGGAACTGACTTGCCTAGGTTTACACAGTTCCTGAATGTCAGAATGGGACTGACTTACTTGCTCCAAGAACAGCCCACTATCTTCTAGGGTTCCCTGACACAAGGCGTTGTAGTAGGCACATACATACATCATTGGCTAGCAGGCAAACTTCTAGTCTGAAACAGTGCCAGAGGACTCAGCTATGACCGTCTTCTGATGAATGGCATACACCAAGTTCTTCACCGGTCTGAAAGCCTGTCTCAGTAGGATAGTCAGAGCTTGCAAACCATAGCAAATTTGAGAGAACATTAGTTCACCAATTTGATAAATTTAAACTGTAGGTGGAAGTGGTTAAGGCAATGTCTTTTTATTTTATTTTTTTGACAGTCATCTAGGTAGCTTGGTAAAGAACCTTGCTCAGTAGGGCAATGTGCCTTTTCCACAGCACTTAGAAAGAGGAGACTCTCAATGAATTCCTACTGCATTTTGGAGATTCAAGGGAAGAAAATGCCTTTGGAGTGATTTACCAAACTTTTCTAGGGAACTAGCTTTTCCAGATCTACCATTATAAAGATCATTTCTAAGCCACCTAGTAATGGGAAACTAAGAGAAAAGAAGATCAGTGGAATGGATTAGAGTAGGAAGATTTGGGAGCAAGAATGTTATCATTGACCAAAGATAAATGTAAGAATGAAATCTATAGGGATAAATCGTATTTATTTAATGAAAACTGCTGGGAGAAATGAAAAGGTGCTTTGTGAGAAATGAATTTAGACACACAAATACCATAAGCAATTCCAAATGGATAAATGGTTTTAGAAGAGGAAAATTGAAGGTTATTTTTTTTAACAATTATGGTTTAAGGAAGAAAGGATTGAACAACTGCCACAGAAAGAAATAATAAAGGACAAGAGATTGTTTCTATGGAAAATTTTTAAGCTTTTGCACAAATGAAAACACTGCAGTCAGAATAAGAAAAGACACAGATTAGAAGATACTCATTGTATTAAATGTATCTAATAAGAGTACGAAATTCAAAATCTATAGGTAATTGAAGCCTAGAAACTGAGATACTCTCACATTCTGGACCTCTTCCAGAATAACTACATGCCCTCAATAAGATTCATTTATATATCTGCTTTTTCTCTAGTCAACCAGGGGGAATAATTAGTGTGGGGTGATGTATACTAATGTCTCTTCCATGTAAGCTGGGTTTGTTTTTCTCTAAATAAATAGTGAAACTCTCCTTGAAACTTACAGTACTTAGTCTAGGTGACTAAGGGAGCTTCCTGGCTGCCTGAGTATAAATGTCAGCCTATGAGAAGTCAAGACCTCTTCCCTCTGGCTTTACCAGTAAGCCAACAGGTAAATGGCACTCAAGTGTACCAATATTGCCTCCTTGCTGAATATCCTTTTTATGTCTCCTTTTTTTAACCTATCCTATGTTCTATGATTCTCTCACTTCATTCATTCCCGTGCCAAACCTCAGTCACCTGACCTGAGTCAGGTTTAGCCAACAGCAAAAGGGTTTCATGAAATAGCATAGTAATATTTTCAATGAAAGATTCTGGCACAATCTCCCACAAATACACACAAGTCAGGGGGATAGAAAGCAAGCAAAGGGATCACACATGAGGAACCCACAAGAACTGGGGTGGGGGCAGGGAGGCAACTCATACCTCTAATACATACCTTGTTATCTTCTATCTTAGTGACACTCTCATTGGGCCTGCTCCTCAATGAGTGTGAATTTTCTTCAGGGTCTTTTATTCTATTGGGCTCTACAGATCTCCAGACATATCTCTCTTTCATAATTGCTGCACACATTGTCACTAAGGCTGCATCTGCCTGTTGATTCTTGAATGTCTCTGATCCTACCTTCATTGGGCACACTAGACTGCTGATACCTGCTGCTCTGTGTTAGGCACTGCTCAAGGACCTGCTAAGTATGTAGTCTCTGCTGGTTTTACTTCTTTCTACTATCTTCTGGCCTCATCTCTTCAGACTACTACTTTGTATCAGTCTGCTGGGATATAGAAATTAGAACCTCTCACTGTTATGGGAAGGCTTTATTCAAGGCCACTGCACCCAGCTAACAATATCCCAGCAAATGATCCCCAGTCTAAGGTTAGCTCTTTTCTTTAAAATTTATTTTATCTTTAACATATATAATAAAGCCTTTCTATAACAGTATAATAAAAAGATGATTGCACATGAAATTGCAAATCTATTTGTAGAACTTCCTTTTAAATATATAATAAAATTATCGTTTCTTTTTTTTTCCTTCTCTCCCCACCCTAGAGATGGCTACTATTAGATACAAGTAGGAAATTATATGTAAAATTATTCTACACACACTTTTGTTTATCAGTTCTTTCTCTGAATACAGGTGGCATCTTTCTTCATATGTTCTTTGTAGTTGATTTGGGTATTTATAATGGTAAAAATGATTTATTCACTCAAAGTTATTCTTTTTTGCGATTGCATTTTATTTTTAATTTTTGGAATAAAGCAAGCATTTACATAACATAGTTTAATAAAAAAGATGAAACACAAGAAAACGTGCAAATCTTCACAACTTGTTACTCCTTTTAAATATACAGCAAAGTTAATATGTAAATTTCTTTTTTCTTTCCTTTTTGTTCCACTCTCCCCACCCTCACCCCACCCTAGAGATGGCCACCATTAGATACAAATAGGTGTGGGTGTGTGGGTGTGGGTGTAAAATTATTCTATACATATTTTCTTTATCAGTTCTTTCTCTGGATGCAGATAGCATCTTTCTTCATGTCATTTATTTTTAATTTGTGTATTCATAATAGTAAAAATTACTTGATCAATGTTACTTTTAAAACAATATTACTAAAATATTTTAGAAGAAATGAGCAAATAAAATAAAAATAAATAATATTGCTACTCCTGTGTTCAATGTTCTCTGAGTTCTGCTTATTTCTCTCTCCATTATTTCATGCAAATCTTTCCATACTTTTCTAAGATCATTGAATTCATCATTTCTTAAAGCACAGTAGTATTCCATCACAATCATATACCACAACTTGTTCAGCCATTTCTCAATTGATGGGCATTCCAGCAATTTCCAGTTCTTTGCTACCACAAAGAGCTGCTATAAACATCCCATTCACATTCAAAGTAATAATTATTTGTGAATTTCCCTGCATCTTATTTTTACTCACTATTTTCCTTCTCAGACTCACTTTTATCTTATCCTTGTTGCCTTATCTTCTCCCACTACTCTCCCACTCCTTTTTTTACCCACCCCTCCAAGACTCCCTACCCCACCCCCTCCTTCCACCCTCTGAATCTCAATCCACACACCCCTACAAAAGTTCCTCCCCCATATCCTACCCCCCAAATCCCAATAAATACACCCTTCCAAAAGTCCCTTCCCCAATTTTCTCATCTCTCTACAAGTTCAGAAGACTTCTAAACATTTCAAAATGTACACATTGTTTCCTTTTCAACCCAGATGAGAGTAAGCTTCCAACATTGCCAGCCTTTCACCCCCACATGCTTCCTCTGTATTAGTTCTTTTTTTTACACCCCATTTTATGATATAATTGTTCCTTTTTACATTTTCCTACCCAATTTTGTGTTTTAGAATCATAGGATTTTATACAACTCAACCCCAAAGTTTCTTTCAAAATTCCTTAGTAATGATGATAGTTTTAAGAATACTGATAGCATTTTCACATAAATGAAAAGTAAACAGTTTGACTTCAATCAGTGCCTTATAATTAGCCTTTAATGCTCTTTTCAATTTCTATATCTCAGAGGGAGACTTTTGTTATGTATTAATGGATTGTTATGGATTAATCTAATTAAAGATTAGGGACTCATGTACTTCCTAGATCCTTTCTGGCTTAGTCTGCAAATGAATCTTGTCAAAACAAAAAGTAAGCAAAGAAAGCCAAATCAGCTTTCTCTATCTAGACCTCATTCCTGATTGTATTATGCACATCAGCCAACTGCAAACCTTATTGTCTTCATGCCCTATTTTGGTTATTGGTGAAGCTCAGCTTTCCTGAATAAAAAAAAAAAAATTAAAAGCTATTATCCTAGTTGAGAAGCAGTAAACAATTATGACTAGACAGTTTTGAAATGAAGAAGCACAAGCTATCAATGACCTTCTAACAGGGGGGCAAATCTGCTCATGATCAGAGAAATGCAAATTATAGCAATTCATAGGTTTCACTTTACACTCATCAAAAATGAAAGATGGATAAACCTCAGTACTAGCTGGTCCATGGAAGAAGCACATTAAGTTGCTACTATTGGAGCTGTCCAATCATTTTGGAAAGTAATATGGTATTAGAATAAAATTTATGATATTATTCATAACCCTGGACCCATAAATCATACAAATAGGTTTTTTTTCTCCCAAGCTGATATAGAGAGATAGAGATATGTAGAGACTTAAAGATATTTAAAGATACATATCTATACATGCCCAACTTAAGCGCATATTTGTATTCAATTTGACTCAGTCCAGTTAAATAAATGTTTACTGAGTGCCTACTATGTGACAGCACTGCAATAAGTGCTGAAGATAAAAAAAGAGGCAAAAGAATGTCCAAGCCCTAAAGGAGCTTATAATTTCATGGAGGAAACAACATGCAAACAAATACACACAGAGCAATTATATACAAGATAAATAGGAAATAGTTAAAAGAGGGAAAGCACTGTAAATAAGAGGGGATTAGGGAGGGCTTTCCATAGAAAGTGGGATTTTAGTTGGGATTTCAAGCAACAAAGGGAGGTCAGAGGAAGGAGAGAATTCCAGGTATGGGGAATAGCCAGAGAAAATGCCCTGAGTGGAGAAATGGACGGTCTTTTCCAAAGGAACTGCCAGGAGGCCAGTGTCAGGGATTAAGATTTTAAAAAAAGGCTGGAAATGTAGGAGGAGGCTAGGATATGAAGGATTTGGGATGCCAAACACAGAATTTTGTATTTGCCCCTGGAGGCAATAAGAAGCCTCTGGAGTTTATTGGGGGAAGAGGGGCATATTGAGGGATGTTTCAAAAATGAAAATGACTGACTTTGACAACAGCTTAGATATGAGGTTTAAGAGAGAGTGAGCACTCTTCTTGGGGGCAGAACCAAGATGACAGAGTAGAGAAAATGCACAGCTGACTCCTCCAAAAATTCCGCTCCAAACTACTTTAAAATAAGACTTCAAGCTGAATTCCAGGGTGACAACCAATAAAATGTCAAAGGGAGACATTCTTCCAGTCCAAGAAAATACAGGAGATCAGAAGAGAGATCTGCGACAAATGGGAGGAGGCTGGCATAGAGCCCACATAGATTAGATACTAGGGGGACTAGGTGGTGGCAACAAAATCAGCAGTAGCTTCAAGAGTTCTGAAGACTGAATGGTAAGGGAACCTGGCAATTGGTCAGAAAGGGATTACAGGGGACTACTGTGCTAACACTGGACACAGGACTAGATGCTATTTGGCAGTTTTATTGTCTATACCCACCTCTGCATCATAGTTCAAGGGCAGAGATGAGCACTTTCAGTAGAGAGAGTGGAAACCCTTAGGAAAAGTATCACTTCCTGTCCCAAAGGATTGGGGACCCTGAGAAGCAGTATTGATTGCAATATCAAAGGATCAGGGACCTTCTTGTGTAAGGACCAGAGTACAGAACAGAAGAGCAGTGACAACATCTTTTCTTAGATTACACAAACTTAGAAGCACTATAAACTTCCAAACCCACATATCTAGCTCTGAAAACACCAGAACAAAAAAATTCTGAAGCTTGAGACAATGACCCTTCTCCTCCATACCAGTAACAGAGTCGAACATTAATATAATGTCCCAAATCAGGAAATAGGGCAGAAAATGAGCTAACAAAAAAAAAAAAAGAACCTGACCATAAAAAGCTACTGCGATAACAGGGAAGATCA
Source organism: Gymnobelideus leadbeateri (assembly GCA_011680675.1). Classification (NCBI taxonomy): domain Eukaryota; kingdom Metazoa; phylum Chordata; class Mammalia; order Diprotodontia; family Petauridae; genus Gymnobelideus; species Gymnobelideus leadbeateri. Next base: position 28,873 of record WOXC01006457.1, read on the forward strand.
AGACACAAACTCATAAGAAGATAATTAAGTCAAAAGGTGCCATAAGCAGAGCCTCAGAGGAAAAAAAAATGTGATAGGGCATAAGCCCAACAAGAATTATTGGAAGAGCTAGAAATTATTTTCAAAATAAGAGTAGTAGAAAAAGTAGAGAAAACCTAGGTAAAGAAATAAAAACAAAGGAATAAAATTATGAAAAGACAATTAATAGTTTAGATTGTTGGTTTTTTTAAAGGCACAAAAATATTGAAGAAAATAACAACAGAATTTTCCAAATGGAAAAGAAGGCACAAAAGCTCATTGAAGAAACCAATTCCTTAAAAATGAGAATTGGACAGATGGAAACTAATGACACCATGAGACATCAAGGATCAAACAAAGTCAAAAGAATGAAAAAAGAATAAAAAGTGAAATGCCATAGGAAAATTGATTGAGGAGAGGAAATTTAAGAATTATTTGATTACCTGAAATCCACAATCAAAGAGTCTAGAAATCATATTTCAAGGTATCGTCTAGTAAAACTGTCCCAATAGCCTCAAAGCAAAGGATCAAATAAAATGTCAAGAATCCGTTGAATAGTACCTAAGAGAGATCCCAAAATGAAAACTCCCAGGAATATTGTAGTCAAATTACACAAGTCCCACATCAAAGAGAAAACACTTCAAGTACTCAGAAAGAAACAATTCAAATATCATAGAATCACAATCAGGATTACATAAAATTTAGCACCCACCATATTAAAGGAGCAGAGGACTTGGAATATGATGTTACAGTAGGTAAAAGAGCTGAGATTACAACCAAGAATAACTGACCCAGTAAAACTGAGTATAATCTTTCAGGGAAAAAGTGGAAATTTCATGGAATAGAGGACTAGAAACATTCCTGATGAAAAGGCCAGAGCTGAAGAGAAAATTTGACTTTCAAATGCAAGGTTCAAAAGAAGCAAAAAATATAAATATGAAAGAGAAATCATAAGGAACTCAATAAAAGTAAACTGTTTATCTTTCTATATGGGAAGCTGATACATGTATCTTCCAAGAATTTTATCATTATTATAGCATTTGGAGGGATTTTAGGGTCCAAAAGTGACTTGATTATGTTGCGATGTGGATAGGCAAAAAAGACATACCTTGGGAGAAGGGATAGAAAGAATAGGGAAAATTATCTCACATAAAAGAGGTACACAAGAAAGAGATTTTACAGTGGAGGCAGAAATGTTGAAGGAAGGAACAGGTAATACTTGAATTTTGCTCACATATAAATTGGTTCAAGAGGGCAAATTTGTGTGAGTATACACATGTGTGTATTCACTTGGAAATAGAAATCTATTTTACCTAATAGGGAAACAGGAAAGGAAAAGGATAAGAGAAAGGTAAGCAAAAAAGTAGGGCAGATTAAAGAAGTCAATAGTTAGAAGCAAAAGAGATTTTAGAGGTAGAAAAGGAAAAAAGAGAGTGAGGCAGATAAAAGAATATAGGATGGAGGGGAATGAACACTTAGTAATCATACCTGTGATTGTGAATAGGATGGATTCATTCATAAGACAGAGACAGTAGAACAGATTAGAAACTAGACTCCAACAATATGTTGTTTACAAGAAAGATACTTGAAACACACACACACACACAGAGTTAAAATAAGGACCTGGAGCAGAATCTATTATGTTTCATCTGAAGGTAAAAAGGGAGATGTAGCAATCATGTTTTCAGACAAAGCAAAGGCAAAAAATAGCCCTAATTAAAAGGGGTAATCATGGGGCAGCTAGGTGGTGCAGTGAATAGAGCACTGGCCATGGAGACAGGAGGACCTGAGGTCAAATCCAACCTCAGACACTTAACACTAGCTGTGTGACTTGGGCAAGTCACTTAACCCCAATTGCCCTCCCTTCCCTCCTCCAAAAAGCAAAAACTTTTTGGGGGGTGGGATAATCAGAGAAACTACATCTTGCTAAAAAGAACCATAGACAATGAAATTATATAAATATTAATATATATTAAATATGTATGCACCAAATGGCATAGGATTCAAATTCTAAAAGGAAAAGTTAAATGAATTACAGTAGAAAATAGATAGTAAACTAGTGGAGGGCCTCAACCTTCCTCTCTCAGGGCTAAGTAAATATGACCATAAAATAAATGAGGAAAAATTCAAGGAGATGAATAGAATATTTTAAAAGTTGAATATGATAGACCCTTGAAGAAAACTGAATGGTAACAGAAAGTAATATACTTTGTTCTCAGCTGTGCATGACACCTTCACAAATATTAATTGGTGAAAAAATTAACAACCAAACACAGAGAAGCAGAAATATTAAATGCATCCTTTTCAGACCACAATGCAATAAAGATTGTATTTAATAAAGGACCTTGGAAGTACAAATTAAAAGTTAGTTGGAAACTCAATCTAATTCTAAAGAATGAGTCTGCAAAAGAATAAATCATAGAAACACTTATTTTATTAAAGAAAATGACAACAATGAGAAAATATTCCACAATTTCTGGGATGCAGCCAAAGAAGTACTTATGGGAAAATTTAGATCCCTAAATGAACACATCAATAAGAGAGAAAGAGCAGATCAATGAACTGGGCATCCCACTAAAAAAAATAGGAAAAGAACAAATTAAAAAGCCCCAATTAAACACCAAATGGAAATCCTGAAACTCAAAGGAGAGATTAATAAAATTGAAAGTAAGTAAACCAGCCCTGAATTCATTTACTCCAAGCCACAGATAAAGAAACCAAAGCCCATAGATGTGAAATATTTTGCCTAAAGCTGCGCGGCTGATTGATGGCTGAGCTGGGAGTAGCACATTGGATCTCAGAAGCAAAAAGTTGCTTATTTGAAGAAGTTAAGAGCTGAAAAGATGTCATCTTTAGGGTGTTCACTTTAAAAATGGCAGGCTTCAAATTTAGTGAAAGGTTTTCAGTAAATGATTGCCTGAAGGCCAAATTTTTTTTTTAAGTTAAGCTCCCATTTAGGACTCTTTCTCTCATATTATGAGATTTTACTTTTAAATTATGAAGAAAATAGCAACAAACATGCAAATCAGTGCTCACAAACAACTCTTTAACAGATCAATAAAAGAGTAACAGGCTTACAGTTAATGCAGTTGTTTCCCTTGGATTTTTTGTCTATATATTCCTGGAAGAAAGCTGATATTTAGCTTCTTGCCAAAGTGGTTTCATGTTAAGCTGAGAAAAGGAATATCTGCTATGAAACCTTTATGCATCTTCATATGCCCTGGTTGGTGCCACATCATTTTCTAATCTCAAACTTTAAAAGTCCAATTTCAGATGCACGGATCAGAGACGTCTCTTGTAAACCCTATACAGTGTTTGGTGGAACAGTTAGTATACATTACTCTTATTACCACCCAAAGTAGCAAGTGTGTTTCCTTTTATCTCTTGAGTAACAAGTTATATAGCCTCTGCCTTCTAGTATTTATTTAAAATGTAAAATTTTACACGATTCAAACAACATATTAGTTCATGACATAATGATTAATGAAATCCCATCTACCAGCAAGAACTGCCAAATGTTGCCTGAAGTTATCAACATATTTAGCAAAAAGAAAGTGAGAGACAAAAGGAAAATATGCTTTATCAAAGCAGAAAAATAGAGCTCAAAATCTGGTATGAGAGAACCTGGATTTGAATCCCAGCTCTACTGTGCCAACATGCCCTTAGTTTCCTACCAAAGAGTCTCTGAGGTTGATTTAGGATGATGAATATCTGCTATTAAAACTTGATGTCATTTTTAAAAAAAGAAAGTAAGAAAATCACTAAACTAATAAATTAAAATAGGAAGTGGTTTTGTGGGGGAGAAAACAATAAAATATATAAAACACTTATTAATTTTATTTGTTTTTGACTTCCAGGGCAGAGCCAAGATGTCAGAGTAGGAACAGCACTTCCAAGGTGCTCTGCCCCACACCACCTCCAAACAATGTAAAAGGGGAATCTGAACAACTTCTGCAGCCCCAGCACCCACAGAACTACACAGAGAAGCTAAACTCCTGCTGAGGACAGCCCAGTAGCCCTGCAGGGAGCAGCCAGTGCAGCACTCTAAGAGCGTGCCGGGAACCAACAGAGCAGCGATCTGGGAGTCGAGCCCAGGCCCACGTGAGCTGCGGTGTTAGCCACAGGGCGGCCGAGGCAGCAGCCAGCTGGAGGGACCCCAGAACACCAGCAGCTGTGGCGATTCCAGAATTACCAGCACAGATATGCCTAGGACAAAGTGAGAGGTTAGTGCCCTATGGACTTTGGGACCAGTATTTGGGGAAGCCTCAGCTTCCTCCCCTGGGGGCGAAAAGCTGATGAGGAAACTCGGCACAGAGGCTATTTTGCAGTCAGTGTCAGCTCCAGCTCCTGGTCTGTGAACTGTAGAGAGATCCAGCAATCAGTCTGGGGGTTAATTGCTCTTGCTTTAACCTGCTTGGATCTGGATTGTGGTCTTGGGGGTAGGCCTGGGGTGGGTATCCAATTAGCCAGAGTGGGTGGAGGCTTTACAGAGGCTACCCAACCTCCAGAAGTTGTGAAAGACCCCAGGTTTGGAATGGAAGCTCCCCTGTCTGGTGGCAGAGTCCTACTGTGGAAACAAGCCCAAAAATCAAGTAATTAAGTGGCAATATGCCTAGACAAAGGAAACAAAATAAACAGGAAAATGCAACTATAGACTCCTATTTTGGGAGCAAAGAGGATCAAAGTATGGAACAAAAGGGGGACTGTGAGGTCAGAAATCCTGCACCAAAAGCCCCAAATGAAAATACAATCTGGCTACAGGCCATAGAGGACCTTAAGAAGCAGATAAGAGAAGTGGGGGGAAAATTGGGAAGAGAAATGAAAAAGATTCAATAAAAATATGAAATGACAGTCAACAGCCTGACTGCGCAAAATAACACTTTAAAAAATAGACTAACCCAAATGGCAAAAAAGGCTCAGAAAGGCAATGAGGAGAAGAATGCCTTAAAAAGCCAAATTTGTCAGATGGAAAAAGAATATCAAAAGCTCACTGAGGAGAATCATTCCTTCAGAATTAGACTGGAGCAAATGGAAACTAGTGATTTATAAGAAATCAAGATGCTGTTAAAGAGATCCAAAAAATGAAAGAATAGAATGCAATGTGAAATATCTCATGGGGAAAACCACTGACCTGGAAAATAGACCCAGGAGAGATAATTTAAAAATTATTGGACTACCTGAAAGCCATGATCAAAGAAAGAACCTAGAAATCACCCTTCAAGAAATTCTCAAGGAAATTTCCCTGATGTTTTAGACCCAGAGGGGGAAATAGAAGTTGAAAGAATCCACTGATCACCTACTGAAAAGGATTCCAAAAAGAAAACTCCCAGGAATATTATAGCCAGGTTCCAGAATCCCCAGATCAGGGAGAAAATACTACAAGCAGCCAGGAAGAAACAATTTCAATATTGTGGAAACACAATCAGAATAGCCCAGGACCTGGCAGCTTCTGCACTGAGGGCCTGAAGGCCATGGAATATGATATTCCAGAGAGCAAAAGGACTGGGATTAAAACCAAGAATCACATACCCAGAACTGAGTATTTTGTTTCAGGGGAAAATATGGTCATTCAGTGGAATAGAGGACTTTCAAGCTTTCTTGAGGAAAAAACCAGAGTTGAATAGAAAAATTGACATTTAGACACAAGAAGCAAGAAATGCTTGAGAAGGTAAACAGGGAAAAGAAATCAAAAGGAACTTATCAAAGTTGAACTATTTACATTCCTACATGGAAAAACAATAACTGTAACTGATGAAATCATTCTCATTATGAAAATAATTGAAGAAAGGTATATGGACATATGAATACATATGTGAATGTGTGTGTGTATACATATATACATATATATATATATATATATATATATATATAGGTATACATGGATAGAGGGCACAGGTTGAATTTGGTGGGAAGGGATGATACTTAAGGGGTGAAGTTAAGAGGTGAGAGAGAAAAGTGGCAAGAGGAGATGGGGAGAGACAGGGTAGGATAAACTATCTCATATAAAAGAGGCAAGGGGAAGTAGTTCAGGGGAGGGGAAGAAAAGGAAGGCAAGAAGGCAAAACCTTATTCTCATTGAATTTGTCTCAGGGAGAGAATGACATACATACTAAATGGGATATCTCACCCTACAGGATAGTGCGAGGGAGAGATATGGGTGGGGGGAATGATGGAAGGGACGGCAGGTTGTGGGGAGGGAAGTTGGAAGCACCCACTTTTGAAAAGGGACAGAATAAAAGTGGGGAGTGGACCAAGTGGGAGGTGGGATAAGAAGGAGGGGAAAATAGTCAGTCCTTTACAATATATCTACTATGGTAATGTTTTGCATAGCTATACATGTACAACATATACTGAAATGCTTATCTTCACAGTAAGAGTGGGTGACAGGGGAGGAAAAGAATGAACCTGGAATTCAAAGTTTTAAAATCAAATGTTTTAAAAATATATAAATTTTAATATATTTTATAATACTATATTAATACTATTTTACATATAATTGGGAGATAAGATGTGCAGTTATTAGGGCATGGGGATTCACCTTGCCCTGCTGGACAAGTTGAAGGGGATATGGGAGAAGAGATGGGATAGAGCAGATTGGATGAGGGGATATCCTATGGGACTGCTCTTCTGGGGTCATGGGTAGGGGAAAAATGGGAAAAAAATTATAACTCAAAATCTGATGGAAATGAATGATGTAAACCAGAAGTTAGTAAAGCATTTGAAAAAAGAGAATACAGGTCATTCCCCAGTTGATAAATAGACAAAGAATATGAACAGGAAATTTTCCAATGAAGAATTCAAAACAATTTATAGTCATATGAAAAAAATGTTCTAAATAATTGTTGATTAGAGAAATTCAGATTAAAACAACCTTGAGATAATCATTTTACACTGACTACACTGGCTAAAATGATTGAAAAAGAAAGTTTTTGAGGGAATGTGGAAAAATTGGAACACTAATTAAATGTTGGTAGGATTGTGAACTTATCCAACCATTTTGGAGAGCAATGTGGAATTATGCAAAAGTATTATTAAACTACCTATGCCCTTTGACCCAGCAATACCGCTACTTGGTCTATTTCCAAAGATGATTAGGAAAAAAAACCTATATGTTCTAAAAATGTTTATAGCAGCTTTCTTTGTGGTGGCAAAGAACTGGAAATTGCAGGGATGTCCATTAATTGAGGAGTGGCTGAACAAGCTGTAGTATATAATTATGATAGAATACTACTGTACTATAAGAAATAATTAGCTCAATGATTTTAGGAAAACATGGAAAATTGTGCATGATAACATGCATTTTCACATACAATCATCTTTTTCATTATACTATGCTGAGAAAATGGTTGTTTTATTCTGTAAATTAAAAATAAAATATTTTCTAAAAATTATTTTGCCCAATTATATGCCAGTAAAACTGATAATCTTAGTGAAATGTTTGAATATCTACAAAAATATAAACTGCCCATATTAACAGAAGATGAAAGGAATACTTAAATAATCCTATCTTAGAAAAAGAAATTGAATAAGATATCAATAAGCTCCCTAAGAAAAGAATCCCCCAAACCAGGAAGATTTACATATGAATTGTACCAAATATTTAAAAAAATTAATCCCAATACTATACAAACTATTTGAAAAAATAGATAAAAGAGCCCTACCAATTTCCTTTTATGGAAAAATATGATGCTGATACCTAAATAAGGAAGAGAAAAAACAGAGAAAGCAAACTATAGACCAATTTCCTTAATAATTGATGTAAAAAATTTAAATAATGTACAAGTAATGAGATTACAGAACTTTATCACAAAGATCATACACTAAGGCCAGGTGAGATTAATACTAGGAATGCAAGGCTAGTTCAATATTAGGAAATTATCTGCATAATTCTTATCAATAACAAACAAAACAAAAATATATCAGTAGGTGCATAAAAAATCTCTGACAAAACACAACATCTAGTCTTATTAAAAACACTAAAAATAAGAGTAATCAATAAAAACTTTCTTAAATAATAAGTACTATGGAGCGGTGGCGGAGCCAAGATGGCAGAGTAGAAGCAGGAACATCCATCACCTCCCACACCAACTACCTCCAATACCTGTAAAATATGACTCTAAACAAATTTTAGAGCTATGGAATCCACAAAGTGACAGAGAGAAACAAATCTCCCACTGAAAGCAGCCCAGCAGGCCAACAGGAAGGGTCTATCACACCAGACTGGGAACTGAGTGCAGTTCTGTGTGAGCCCCACAGCCTGGACTGGTGTGGCACCAGACCAGAGTGGCCCCAATCAGTGGCCCAGGCTGGCCAAAGCAGATCTCAGGTGAGTGAATTACTAGCAGCTGTGGCAGTTTCCAGACTTCTCAAGCCATAAACCCCAGAGACAAAATAAAAGGTCAGTGGGGATTTCTGTTGGAACTGGGTGATGGAAGAGCGTGGTCCAGCTCTTTGGGTAAGAGGAGGTGGAAGTGCAGTGGCTGCAGCTGCTGCCATGTGGCTGCCTCCAGAGCTCCTGGCCTGCAGATCATAAGGGGAACAAATGACCATCAGAGGGTAATCGCTCTTTCTTTGACCCGCTTGGATCTGGGCTGCTGTCTTGGGTGCTGGTCCTGGGGTTAGAAATGTCAGTATCCCAGAGCTTGTTGTGGCTGTAGAGAAGGTGCCCTTCTCAGACCTCTGACAACATTTGGAAAAACCCCAGAGATTTGGGACAAAGTTCTCTCCACTCTGGAAGCACAGTTCTACCATAGCAAAGAGCTTAAAAGTCAAGTAATTGGCTGGCAAGATGAACAAGCAGAGGAAGCAAAATCAGACCATAGAATTCTTTTGGGGAGACAAAAAGGATCAAAACATTGAACCAAAAGAAGATAACAAAGTCAAAACTCCTGCATCAAAACCTACCAAAAAAAATATGGACTGGTTACAGGCCATGGAAGAGCTCAAGAAGGATTTTGAAAATCAAGTAAGAAAAGTGGAGGAAAATTGGGAAGAGAAATGAGAATGATGCAAGAAAATCATGAAAAGTGAGTCAACAGCCTGATAAAGGAGACCCCCAAAAAATGCTGAAAAAAATAACACCTTTAAAAATAGACTAACTCAAATGGCAAAAGAAATCCAAAAAGTCAATGAAGAGAAGAATGCTTTAAAAGCCAAATTGCCCAAATGGAAAAGGAATTTCAAAAACTCATTGAAGAGAATAATTCCTTCAAAATTAGATTGAAGTAATTAGAAGCTCATGACTTTATGAGAAATCAAGATATTATAAAACAGATCCAAACAAATGAAAAAAATGGAAAGCAATGTGAAATATCTCATTGGAAAAACCACTGACCTGGAAAATAGATCCAGGAGAGATAATCTAAAAATTATTGGACTACCTGAAAGCCATGATAAAAAAAATAGCCTACAAATCATCTTTCAAGAAATTCTCAAGGAAAATTGCCCTCACATTCTAGAACCATGGGGAAAAATGGAAATGAAAATAATTCACCAATTACCTCTTGAAAAAGATCCCGAGTCCAGGTGGGTGGAGCCAAGATGGCGGAGTAGAAACAGCTCATCCAAGCCACTCTGCCCCCAGATTCCCCCCAAACTATGTAAAAGGGGACTCCAAACAACTTCTGGAGCCCTAGCACCCACAGAAAGACACAGAGAAGCTAACCTCCCACTGAGGACAGCCCAGCAGCCCTGCAGGAAGGAACAGCGCAGAGATCTGGGATCCGGCAGTGTGCAGAGCATGGGGAGCCAAGCCGAGCTGAGTCCTGGTCCCTGTGAGCCGAGGTTTTAGCCCCAGGGTGGCAGGGCCAGTGGCTGGCTGGAGAGACCCCAGAACACCAGCAGTTGTGGCAACTCCAGAATTATCAACATAGACATGCCTAGGACAAAGTGAGAGGTTAGTGCCCTATGGACTTTAGGACCAGTATTTGGGGAATGCGTCGGCTTCCTCCCCTGGGGGCTAGAAGCTGCTGAGGAGACACTCCACTTTGTAGTTTTCAGAGGCAGCTCCAGCTCCTGGCCTGCAAACTGTAGGGATATCCAGCAATCATTCTTGGGGGGGGCGGTAATCACTCTTGCTTTAACCTCCCTGGATCTGGATTGGGATCTGGGGTGGAAGTCGTGGGTTGGTTTACAGCTTGCCAGAAACAGAAGTTGCCCTCCTACATGTTTGGGACGAAAAATTCCCCTTTCTGTCGGCAAAGACATGCTGTGGCAACAAGCCCCAAAGTCAAATAATTAAGTGGCAACATGCCAAGGTGGGGGCATAGAGCGGGAAAAGGACTGTGAGGTCAGAAGTCCTGCTCCAAAAGCCCCAGGGGAAAATGTAAGCGGGTTGCAGGCAATAGAGGACCTTAAAAAGAACTTTAAAAATCAAATAAGAGAAGTGGAGGAAAAATTGGAAAGAGAAATGAGAAGGATGCAGGAAAAGTATGAAATGAGGGTCAACAGCCTGACTGAGGAAAACAACACCTTAAAAAATAGACTAACTCAAATGGCAAAGAAGGCCCAAAAGGGCAATGAGGAGAAGAATGCCTTAAGAAGCCAAATTTGCCAGATGGAAAAAGAATCTCAAAAGTTCACTGAGGAGATTCATTCCTTCAGAGTTAGACTGGAGCAAATGGAAGCTAAGGACTTTCTGAGGAATCAAGATGCTGTTAAGCAGATCCAAACAAATGAAAGAGTAGAAGGCAATGTGAAATATCTCATGGGAAAAACCACTGACCTGGAAAATAGATCCAGGAGAGATAATTTAAAAATTATTGGACCACCTGAAAGCCATGATCAAAGAAAGAACCTAGAAATCACTCTTCAAGAAATTCTCAAGGAAAATTGCCCTGATGTTTTAGATCCAGAGGGCAAAAAACCTGAAAGAATCCACTGATCACCTCCTGAAAAAAATCCCAAAAAGAAAACTCCCAGGAATATTATAGCCAGGTTCCAGAATCCCCAGATCAAGGAGAAAATACTCCAAGCAGCCAGGAAGAAACAATTTCAATATTGTGGAAACACAATCAGAATAGCCCAGGACCTGGCAACTTCTACACTGAGGGATCAAAGGGCATGGAATATGATATTCCAGAGGGCAAAAGAGCTAGGAATGAACCCAAGGTTCTCCTACCCAGCAAAACTGAGTATTTTGTTTCAGGGCAAAATATGGTAATTCAGTGGAATAGAGGACTTTCAAGCATTCTTGAGGAAAAAAACAGAGTTGAATAGAAAATTGGACATCCAGACACAAGAAGGAACAGATGCCTGAGAAGGTAATCAGGGAAAAGAAATCAAAAGGAGCTTATCAAAGTTGAACTATTTACATTCCTATATGGAAAAACAATAACTGCGACTGATGAAATCTTTCTCACTATGAAAATAATGGAAGAAGGGTGTGTGGTCATATGAATACATATGTGAATGTGTGTGTATATGGTTATAGTTATATATGGATAGAGGGCATAGGTTGAATTTGTTGGGAAGGGAGGATACTCAAGGGATGAAATTATGAGGTGAGAGAGGAAAGTGGCAAGAGGAGATGGGGAGAGACAGGGTAGGGTAAACTCTCTCATGCAGAAGAAGCAAGGGGAAGTGGTTGCAAAGGAGGGGGAGAATAGGAAGGCAAAAAGGCAAAACCACACTCTCATTGAATTTGGTTCAGGGAGGGAATGGCATACATACTAAATGGGATATCTCAACCTACAGCAGAATAGGGGGAAGGAGGATGAGAGGAGGGATGATGGATGGGAGGGCATCCTTGGGGGGAGGGGAAGTTGGAAGTACCCACTATAGAAGAGGGACAGGATCATGTAGGGAATGGACCAGGTGGGGTGTGGGATGAGTGGGAGGGAATTATAAGCAGCCTTGTACAATATATCTACTATGATAATGTTTTGCATAGCTAGACATGTACAACATATACTGAATTACTTATCTTCCCAGAGGGAATGGGTGACAAGGGAGGAAGGGAATGCATCTGAAATTCGAGGTCTTAAGATTAAATGTTTCAAATATATATATATATATATATATATATATATGTATGTATGTATGTATGTATATACTATTATTAATACTCTTTTGCTTGTAATTGGGAGATAAGATGTGCAGGCATTGGGACACAAAGATTCACCTTCCTCTAATGGAAAAGTCGAAGGGGGTATGGGAGATGATATGGGAGAGAGCAGATTGGAGGAAGTGATATCTTGGGGGACTGCAATTCTGGGAGGGTGGGTAGGGGAAAAACAGGTGGTGAAAATGATTGTAACTCAAAATCTTGCAGAAATGAATGATGTAAAACAGAAGTTAATAAAGCATTTGTTTAAAATAAAAGAAAAAGATCCCCAAAAGATAACTCATAGGAATATCATAGCCAAATTCCAGAGCTCCCAGGTCGAGGAGAAAATATTACAAGCTGTCTGGAAGAAACAATTTGAGTATTGTGGTAACACAATCAGGATAACACAAGATCTAACAGCTTCTACCTTAAGGTACTGAAGGGCTTGGAATGTGATAATCCAGAGGTCAAAGGAGCTAGGATTAAAACCAAGAATCACCTACCCAGCAAAACTGAGTATAATGCTTCAGGAGAAAATATGGTCATTCAATGAAACAAAGGACTTTCAAGTATTCTTAATGATCAGCATTACTTATCTAAAACCATGAACAAACATTATCTATAAACTTGAAACCTTTCTGATAAAATCAGGTGTGAAGCAAAGATGTCATTATCATTATTATAATTCAATATTGTACTATAATGGGGATGGAGACAAGATGGTGGAGCAAAAGCAGGGACTTGCTTAAGATATCCCACAAACATCTCCAAATATCTGTAAAAATGACTCTAAACAAATTCTAGAGCAGAAGAACCCACAAAATGATGGAGTGAAACAAATCTCCAACCCAAGACAGCCTGGAAAGTCAACAAAAAAGGTCTATTGCAGCCCTGGAGTAGAGGTGGTGGCAAAGGCAGCAACAGCAGCAAGAGCAGCAGCAGCAACAGTGGCTACTTACAGAGCTCCTGGGCCACATATGGTGTTGGAATAGAGCAGCTGATCAGAGGGGTACTGAAGGTATCTCTCTGCTAGATTATCTTACTTTACCTATGCTTGAATCTGGGTCAGAATCCTGGGTGGTGGTCATAGGGCAAGGAGGAGTGCTGGTTGGCAGAGTTTGTGGCTGCAGTAGAGACGAATCCTCCTTCCAGTTCTAAGGCATAAAAGAGTGCCTATGGTCACTCACAAACCAGAGCACAGGCCAGGAAAGTAGTAAACACCTCTCCTTTAATCATACCACCTTGGAAGAACTGAAAATTTACAGGTCCCTATAGGTACCTCTGAAAACAGCTGCACAAAAACCCTGAAGTTTGAGACAGGACACCCTACACACTGGAAGGAGAATTCTACCTTAAAAAAGAGTTAGAAAGTTAAACATTTTACTGGGAAAATGAGCAAACAGTGTAAAAAAATACTCAGATTATAGAATTTTACTTTGGTGACAAAGAAGACCAAAACTTACAACCAGAAGAAGACAACAAAGTCAAAGCTCCTAAATCAAGAGCCTCTAAGGAAAAAAATGAATTGGCTTTAGGCCATGGAAGAGCTCACAAAGTATTTTGACAATCAAGCAAACGAGGTAGAGGAAAATTTGGGAAGAGAAATGAAAATGATGCAAGAAAATCATGAAAAATGAGTCAACAGGTTGCTAAAGGAGACCCCCCCCAAAAAAAAAAATGAAGAAAATATTGTACTAGAATTTTTAGTTGTAACAATTACACAAGAAAAAAAAAGTTGAAGGAATAAAACATAATAAATGGGGGGAAAACTATCACTCTTTGCAGATGATATGATGGTATACTTAGAAAACCTTAGAAAATCAACTAAAAATTTCATTGAAACAATTAACTTCAGCAAAATTATAGGATATAAAATGAACTGCAAACAGTCAGGATATATATATATATATATATATATATATATATATATATATATATATATATATATATATATATATATTAACAATAAAGTCCAGCAGGAAGAGACAGAAAGAAATTCCATTTGAAATAATTGCAAACAATATAAAATACTTGGGAGTTGTAACAGCAGGCACCCTAGCATACCCAGGATGACTGCTAGCACAGGTTCTTTGATCTGCTTTCTAAAGGAAAGCAATTCAAACAATATATATATATATATATATATATATATATATACACATATATACATATATACACATATATACATATATACACATATATACATATATACATATATACATATATACATATATACATATATACATATATATATATATATACATATATATATATATATATATATATATATATATAATTCACTTAGTTCTGGGGGGAAAGTTAGCACCCTGAACTTCAGAGAATACAAACAGAAATTACAAGCAGAAAAAAAAAATACAGACAGAGAAAATAACACAATTCAACAGACCAATAGTCAGGGCTTCTAGCTGTCTGACCATTACATATGTACGGTGTTAGTTACTAGAAAGAGAAGCACCAACATGTGGGTTTTCAAAGCTGGGGGTCTCAACAGCTACTCAAAGTCTCATCTAATGAAATCACACAACTCTTCCAATAAGTGAGCCCAAAAGCAAAAATCTCACCTCAAGGTGTGTGTGTGTGTGTGTGTGTGTGTGTGTGTGTGTGTGTGTGTGTGTGTGTGTGTAACCTTATCCAAGGTCATAGAACATCACAACCTCTGTGAACCACTTCCTAATTACCAAGTAACAAAAAGTATGTGTCTTCCTGAAAAAACGAGCCTCCCCTAAGCAAGCTTCTCTTGTTGGGCTCCAGGTGAGGTCCATTAAGAAGCAGAAAAGATCTTCAAATTCCCTAGACCTATTAAGAGGCAAGAAAGATTTTCAAATTCCTTTACCATTTGAGGAGTCTACTTGCCAAGACAAACACATGAACTATATGGACATAATTACAAAACATTTTTCATACAAATAAAGTCAGACATAAACATTTAGAGAAATATTAATTGCTCATGGGTAGGCTGAACTAATATGAGAAAAATAACCATTTTACTTGAGCTAATTTACTTGCTCGGTTTCCATGCCAATCAAACTACCAAACATTTATTTTATAAAGCTAAAAAAATAGCAACAAAATTCACTTGGAAGAGCAAAATGTCAAGAATAGCAAAGGAATCAATGGGGGAAAAATGGGGGAAAAGTAGCCAAGCAGCTCCAGGTTTTGAACTATATTAAAAGGAATAATCTTGAAAACAGTTTGGTACTTCCTAAGAAATAGATTGGAGGATCAGTGGGAAAGATTAAATACACAGTGCAGAGCAGTAGTAATTTAGTGTTTAATAAAGACCAAAATCAAAGCTTTTGGGGTAAGAACTCACTATATGTCAAAACATTTCTGGGAAAACTGTAAAGGAGTTTGGCAGAAATTAGGCATAAACCAACGTCTCACAACACATGCTAATATAAGGTCAACGTGGATAAATGATTGGGACATCAAGGACGATATCATAAATTAATTAAGGGAGCATAGAAAACTGTACCCATCAGTCTATGGATAGGGTAAAAAATTCTAACCGTACAAGATATAGGGAACATCACAGGATGTAAAATGGATAATTTTGACTACATGAAATAAAAAATGTTTGCACATGAAAAAATAATGAAGCCAAAGTTAGAAAGAAAAGAGAAAACTGGGGGAGGGAGAGGATTTTTACAGCAAGTTTCTCTAATAGAGGTCTTATTTCTCAAATATATAGGGAACTGAACCAATTTATAAAAATAAGAGCCATTCCCCAGTTGATAAATACTCAAAGGATATGAAACTGAAAACCTAGAAAGAAGAATATATCAAAGAGAAGAGAGTGATCAAGAATATATAAGGCTTCAGATGAAAAGGAGAATGAGGATTGAGAAAAGGCTATTGGATTTGGTGACTAAGAGATCATTAGTAAATTTGGAGAGCAGTTTCAGTGGAATGATAAAGTCAGGAGCTAGATTGTAAGAGGTTAAGAAGACAATGAGAGGAGAGAAAATAGAGTGAAGTCTGAATACTGAAGACAGACTTTTCAAAGAGTTTAGCAAAAAATGCAGGAGAGAAATAGGATGATGGCTAGCAGGCATGGAAGTCGTTGTTGTAGTTTGTCCTTCCTTCAGAAAGAGGACCATGACATCACAAAGGTTATGTCATGACTTGCAAGTGAATTGGAGTTAAGTGAGACAGGGCTATGCAAAGTCATGAACCTCACTCTCTTCTGGAACCATCTAGGTCCAGTGGCAAGATATAGATCAGGACGATTGGAGGTGGAAGAACCAAGTAATTTTTTTTTCAGGAGAGGGGAGACATAGACAGGTTTGTAGAGGCAGAAAATGAGCCAGTAGAGAGGGAGAGATTGAAAATAAGTGAAAGTGGGAATAAATAATGGGCAATCTGTTGGAGAAGATGGGATGAAATTGGATCACTTGAAAAAATAGAGTGGTTAGCTTTGGTAAGGAGTGAAGCCACTTCATCATGTGAAACAGAGTTGAAGGAGGAGGAAATGGTAGAAGACATTCAAGTAATAAGAGATGAGAAAAAGAGATAAACAGTGAGTTCATAGAATTTTTCCCATAAAATATGAGGCAAAGTTCTCATCTGAGGGAGTAGGGGAGGAAAGCTATGGGAGGTTTGAGGAAGTATGAAAAGGTTTAGAAGAGTTGTTGTGGAGTATGGGATAGTTAGTTGATAAGGGAGGGATAATAGGATTGCCTAGCAGTGGTGAGAGTTTAGTTGAGGTTATATAACATAAATTTGTAGGGTACCCAGTCAAACTAGTTCTATTATTTTCTCCATGTTTGTTCAGCATCACATGTGTAGTCATAGAGGTAACAAATGTTGGGAGTGATGCAAGGCTGAGACTTGACCAGGCTTAATCAGTGATATGATAAGGGGATAGAGAGGAGGACCAAAGTCGAATTGGGTCCCCAAGGATTCAAGATGGGGAGAAGAGGAGAAAGTACTAGGGAGATGGCCTGGGAGATAACTGAGAGTTCAAGGGAGTGGAGGTCATTGTGAAATTATGTAAGAGAAATCAGGGAGAGAGGTGACAAAACAATCAATTATGACCAGAGAAGGGGATTTCAGGATTCTTGAACATGGTGGTGGTACATTTGTTAGTGATGGCTGGATCAAGGGTATGACCAGCTTTGTGTGTGGCTAAAGCAAGCCTATGGAATCACCCGTGGGAAAAGAGTAATTTGAGGAACTAAGTGATTAGGGTATTTGAGGGAGAATCAATATGTATGTTGAAATCCCCCTAGTATGCAGGACTTGAGTAGGAGAAAAAATTTGTAAACCAAATAGTGAACTCATTAAGGAAGGAAGGAGGTAAATTAGGAACCTGTAAACAGTTGCTACCAGGTTTTTGATTGGGTGGTAGATATGAATAGCATGAATCTCAAGGGAAGAGAAGTTATTGGGAGAATGAAGGAGTACTTGAAAGTGGCAATGGGGAGCAAGGAGTGTTCCAAAACCCCCGCCTCACCCAGGAAGCAGAGGAAAAAAAATGAGAGTGCAGCCAGTAGTGGAAAGGATGAACAGGAAGGATGTGTCATCAGAAGAAAGTCAGGTTTCAGTAACAGCTGATGGAAGGTGGAAGGAACATGAGAGGAATAGATTTAAGATGAAAGAAAACTTGTTACCTATGGAACAGGTATTTCAGAGGGCATAGTGGAAGGATTGTGTCGATTTAGGAAGAAACTTTCGGGTGAGAGATTTGAGGAGGATGGGAATGAGGAATCAGGTAGCAGGGTGTTGAATGGGTTTTAGATGATGATCTATAGGATTTCAGAGTCACTGGGATGTAAAAGATATGACCAGATGTGAGAATGTTCATCATTGAAGGGAGAGTGCTACTCTTCTACATTCAAAGGACAGGAGGCCTGAAGATGAAGGAAGGGTTCTATCCTTAGCACTGGGAGTTTTCCATATCTGAGTTGGGAGATATGGCAACAGAGAGTGAGAGGTGGAAGAGACTTTGTATAACACAGATGCAAGTGATTGCTTAAGGGAAAATGGACAAAATCCAGCCTGGCCCCAAGAAGTCTTTGCTCAGGAAATACAATTCACCCAGCCCAAGACAAAAGGCTCAGGGTGCTGGTACACCCATGGTCTGAGGTCTTCTCACCTGAGGAAATTGGCTATGAGACAGCAGCAAGAAATGATGGACATCCTCCTACCTTCGACTCCTAGTGGAGGAGTGAAATGTGACCTATCTGGCCTTCCAGGCAGTGGGGACCAGGATAGCAGTGTTACACATATGTATTACACACACATACATATATAATGTGACAATTTTGTAAATGAAGGTAACATTAAATAGCATTTGAGCTAAATGTAATGAACAACATTAGGGTCACTGCTTTAAAGTTAAAGCACATAGATTTCCATTGTTTATCACACAGTAAGTTACAAAAGTGGAATGCTGCCTAGTTGGATTTCCATGGGCAAATCACCTAATCACTTAATGCCTCAATTCTGCATCTCTAAGATGGGGGAAACTATCCTAAAACTACCTACTTCACTGTGTTATAACAAAGGAAATTCCGTCTGGAAGTAAGTTATTTTTTAAGCACTTACTAGTTGCTAGGCCCTGAAGATATTTTTTAGAATAATCTCTGTTCTCAAAGTGATTAAATTATATTATCATTTACTTGATTAGTCATTGTGGGGTTTTTTTCTGAAATAAAAATAAAATGCAAATTCTGGAACTTGTCAACTGCATTGCATAACATTGTAGGGTGGGAGTTCAATGTTGAACCTAATGTACCAAAGTACTGATGTGAGTCAAGTCCATCTGGGAATGTCATAGAACCCTGAAGGAAGATGTCATGACCAAGCTGTGAATACCCAATATGTCACTGGGAGTGAGGGTTGCATAACTCCAGATCACATGGTACAAAACACTAATCCCTTTTTTTCTTTCCTCAGAAGAAAAGGTGTCCTTCTTTCTTGACAAGATCACCTCTTCCACTTGTGCCTATAATGCCTCCATCAGGACCATCCTTAATCCAGCATTCCCTCTAACTCTCAGACTCAACCTCTCCCTCACTAATAGCTACTTCTCCACTGCCAAAACTATTCCCAAGTTTACCTGCCTAAAGAAAACAATTACTTTCACTGTACAAAATCTCATGTAATCACCTTATGCCTCTCCTCTTCACTTCTGAACTTCTAGAAAAAATATAGTGCACACTCATGGCCACCATTCCTTTCTATTAATTCACTCCAACAAAAACTTCTGTCTGGCTTCTGTCACCTCTACTCCCTTGACAGTGCTTCCTTTGAAAGCAATCACCAGTGACCTCTCAGATGCAATAGTCTTATACTTAGTCTTGACCTACTCAGCTCTGCAGCATTTGACATTGCTGACCCCATCCTCAGTCCTTTTGGAGATGATCTTATTGAGGTGTGCTAGAGCTAACTCAAACAGACTCCCAAGAACTCATTCTGAGATTGTCAGTGCAAACATTTACACCTTAGAGACTGGTAGAGACTACAAATCAGTGCTTGATTCATTGCTGTTATTGTCAACTTAAGAAAATGTCACTAATGTAGATGAAGCTTAAAAGCTTGTAAGGTGCTTACATTTTTCCCCAGAGATATGATTAAGATTTCTCAGAACACCTATGGTCTTCACTTCTCCTTTCTGTAATGTTGCTTTTACCTAGTGCTCCTGCAATCACTTTGATTATTTATTCTTGTTCTGTGCTGGTTTAGCTCAGAATCAAAGATTCACAGCTAGACAGGGCTTTAGATATCACAGATCCAACTTAGAATCATAGATTCTCAACTTGGAAGGAACTCTGGATATCATTTAATCCAACACTGGCATTTTATTATGAGGAAACAGGAAAAATTATGAAGCCAGGGGGCTTAAGTGATAGACAAAGTAATAAGTGGCAGAACCAGAATTCAGCCCCACATCTTCTGATTCCAATTCCCATGTTCTTCTTACTATACTACCTGGCCTCTTCCTCTTTTCTTTATACTGACTTTTCCTCAGCAATCTCATTTACTCCCAAGGCTTTGATTAGCACTTCTATGCTGTATAAATACAAATTGAACAACAGTCTATGAATTTAATAATCCTGGGGAAAGGATTATTAATTCTGCTAGTGCTCACAAAGTAGTTTCATATAACTGCAACAGTCCTACAGAATTCTGTATAAAAATACGCTTTTCTTTCACAGGGCTGCTAGATGGTACAGTGAATAGAGTACCTTGTCTGGAGTCAGGAAGACCTGAGTTCAAATCTGCAATCACACACTTACTAGCTATATGACCCTGATCAATTCACTTGACCCTGTTTGCCTCAGTTTCCTTATTTGTAAAATGAGCTGGAGAGGGAAAAGGTAAACTATTCCAGAATCTTTGCCAAGAAAACCTCAAATGGGGTTGTGAAAAGTCAGATATGACTAAAAGAACTGGTTCCCATCATCTTTTCCAATAGGGTTTAAATAGAAATAGTCCTGAGACAAATAGCTGTTCTGCTATTATTGTAGCTAAATAAAATATTTGTATTAAAGTTTATTTTCCATATGCTCATTAAAAGTATCTTCAGGGGTAGAGTCAAGAAGGCAGAAAGATGACTAAGAGCCAAGATGGACTAGTGACTCCAGTAACTTCTATAAGCTCCTCCATGAATCCAGGGATTAAACCTTAAAAAGTGAATCTGAATGGATTCTGGAGTGACAGAATCCACTAGGAGACAGAGCATGGCAGAATACAGCTCAGAAAAGTGCCCAGTGGGTCCAGACAGGAGGAATGCAGAGCATGTGGGGTCTGTACAGCTCAGACTTGAGAGCAGACAAGCAGACTACACTAGAAAGAGAAGAAACCCCAGCCAGCTGACTTACCAAGGACGAATCACAGTCATCTCATCCATATGAACAAAAATATTTATAGCACTCTTTTTGTGGTTGCAAAGAATTGGAAATTAGAGGAGTGCCCATCAACTGGGGAATGGTTAAACAAGTTGTGGTATATGCATGTAATGGAAAACTATTGTGCTATAAGAAACAAGGAGGAGATGGACTTCATATTTACCTGGTGAGGCTTATTCAAACTGATGCTGAGTGAGAAGAGTAGAACCAGGAGAAATTTGTATACAATCACACGCACAACATATGTGTGATGACCAACTATGACAGACTGGACTCTTCTCAGCAATGCAGTGATATAAGTCAATCCCAAAAGACTCATGAAGGAGAGAGATGCCCACATCCAGAGAAATAACTAAAAAGAACTGAATTTGAATCCTGATGCAAGCAAACTACTTGATCTTTTTTTCATTGTTTGGTTTTATTTCCTCTTTAACATTTTTCATGCCATCTAGTCCAATACGCGTTTGTACTAATGTCTAATGTGAAAGTATTTGCAGATCCTGTGCTGGACTATATGCCATTGTGGAGGGTGGGGAGAGGGAGGGAAGGGAAATAGGAAACTCAAGGAACTATGGAATTGAATCCTGTAAACTAAAAATAAACAAACAAATTTAAAAAGTATCTTCAGTTCAATTCTAGCACAGAGAACACCAAAGGCATTTAGTGAGAGTGATGAGATTGAACAAGTTTCATTGACCACATTGTCATGTAGCTATTGGATTGTTTGGTTCTAAGTTAAGTTGATTTCAAGGTTTGCTTTTAGTGGTTGTTAAAGTTGAAAAAGATACCCACAGAGAAAGGTAAATGCAAATCAAAGAAGAGCATCACTACCTAAGCTTACTAAATCAGAATGTTCATTTCTCAATCACATATACAAACTATGGAAAAGCCTTTTTTTAAATACAACTAGTAAATTTCCATATTCCCTAACAACAACCAATTGACCTTGAAAAAAATAACCAGGTATTATATCTTGGCCAGACAAGCACTTCATCTGGTACCCCTATGATTCTGATCTCCTCAGTCAAATTTCTATATTTTGGAAAATGTCTTGCTCCACATCACCATGAGTACTTAAGATGGTGACATCTACTAAAATGTTGCTAAACTATTTGAATCACTGTTATGTTTTGGTGATTGTGGGTAAAAGTTGAGGCTCTATAATAGGCCCAATCGAATCTGCCATATTGATGGAGCCCTCCCAGATATTTCAAGTGTATTATATGCAATGGGGTAATCTATAAACTGTCAATTCATGAAACATAGCAAGCCTCTGAGATACAGCAAGTTATACATTAGTGAGTGTTTGGTATATTCTCTATTTTTCTAGCCTGGAGAGATGTGACAGTTTTGTTTGTTTGTTTCACTGCAGAATCTACATTTATCATTAAGTCCAGGCCTAATTAAGTATAGCCCTTATGCAGTTTCTGGTGGCACTGTCTGGGTCCTGAATTGCCATCACAAACCATTCTGTTTCCACAAACAAATCTGCAGGATTCCATCATGTGTTAAATCCAGAAGTGCTGGCACACAATTAACAGCTCCCTGGGTGAAAAAAAAATCTAAGTTTGATTTGCATTCTTTTTTTTTTATTTAAACAAATGCTTTATTAACTTCTGTTTTACATCATTCATTTCTGCCAGATTTTGAGTTACAATCATTCTGCCCACCTGTTTTTCCCCTACCCACCATCCCAGAATAGCAGTCCCCCAAGATATCGCTTCCTCCAATCTGCTCTCTCCCATATCATCTCCCATACCCCCTTCGATATTTCCATTAGAGGAAGGTGAATCTCTGTGTCCCAATGCCTGCACATCTTATCTCCCAATTACAAGCAAAAGAGTATTAATAATAGTATTTATATATATATATATATATATTTGAAACATTTAATCTTGACCTTGAATTTCAGATCCATTCCCTTCCTCCCTTGTCACCCTTTCCCTCTGGGGAGATAAGTAATTCAGTATATGTTGTACATGTCTAGCTATGCAAAACATTAACATAGTAGATATATTGCATAAGGCTGCTTATAGTTCCCTCCCACTTATCCCACCTCCCACCTGTTCCCTACTTGATCCTGTCCCTCTTCTATAGTGGGTACTTCCAACCTCCCTCCCCCCAAGGATGCTCCCCCATCCATCATCCCTCCTCTCATCCTCCTTCCCCCTATTCTGCTGTAGGTTGAGATATCCCATTTAGTATGCATGTCATTCTCTCCCTGAACCAAATTCAATGAGAATGGGGTTTTGCCTTTTTGCCTTCCTATTCTTCCCCTCCTTTGCAACCACTTCCCCTTGCTTCTTCTACATGAGATAGTTTACCCTACCCTCTCTCTCCCCATCTTCTCTTGCCACTTTCCTCTCTCACCTCATAATTTCACCCCTTGAGTATACTCCCTTCCCAACAAATTCAACCTATGGCCTCTATCCATATATAACTGTAAACATACACACACACATTCACATATGTATTCATATGACCACACACCCTTCTTCCATTGTTTTCATAGTGAGAAAGATTTCATCAGTCACAGTTATTGTTTTTCCATATAGGAATACAAATAGTTCAACTTTGATAAGCTCCTTTTGATTTCTTTTCCCTGATTACCTTCTCAGGCATCTCTTGCTTCTTGTGACTGGATGTGCAATTTTCTATTCAACTCTGGTTTTTTCCTCAAGAATGCTTGAGAGTCCTCTATTCCACTGAATGACCATATATTCCCCTGAAACAAAATACTCAGTTTTGCTGGGTAGGTGACCCTTGGGTTCATTCCCAGGTATTTTGCCCTCTGGAATATCATATTCCATGCTCTTCAATCCCTCAGTGTAGAAGCTGCCAGGTCCTGGGCTATTCTGATTGTGTTTCCACAATATTGAAATTGTTTCTCCCTGGCTGGTTGTAGTATTTTCTCCCTGATCTGGGGATTCTGGAACCTGGCTATAATATTCCTGGGAGTTTTCTTTTTGGGATCTTTTTCAGGAGGTGATCGGTGGATTCTTTCAACTTCTATTTTGCCCTCTGGATCTAAAACATCAGGGTAATTTTCCTTGAGAATTTCTTGAAGGGTGATTTCTAGGTTCATTCTTTGATCATGGCTTTCAGGTAGTCCAATAATTTTTAAATTGTCTCTCCTGGATCTATTTTCCAGGTCAGTGGTTTATCCCATGAGATATTTCACAATGCCTTCTAATCTTTCATTTGTTTGGATCTGCTTAACAGCATCTTGATTTCTCATAAAGTCATTAGCTTCCATTTGCTCCAGTCTTACTCTGAAGGAATGAATCTCCTCAGTGAACTTTTGAGATTCTTTTTTCATCTGGCAAATTTGACTTTTTAAGGCATTCTTCTCCTCATTGTCCTTTTGGGCCTCCTTTGCCATATGAATTAGTCTATTTTTTAAGGTGTTGTTTTCCTCAGTCAGGCTGTTGACCCTCAATTCATACTTTTCCTGCATCCTTCTCATTTCTCTTCCCAATTTTTCCTCCACTTCTCTTATTTGATTTTTAAAGTCCTTCTTAAGGTCCTCCATTGCCTGCAACCCGCTCACGTTTTCCCCTGGGGCTTTTGGAGCAGGACTTCTGCCCTCACAGTCCTCTTCCCCTATGCTTCGACCCTCTTTGCCCCCAAAGTAGGAGTCTAGGGTTGCATTTTTCTGTTTAATTTTTTTTCCTTTGCCTTGGCATGTTGCCACCCAATTACTTGACTTTGGGGCTTGTTGCCACACTATGGCTTTGCGGACAGATAGGGGAATTTTCATCCCGAACTGGGGGGAGGCAACTTCCATTTCTGGCAAGCTGGAAACCCACTCGCAACCTCCACCCCAGATCACAATCCAGATCCAGGGAGGTTAAAGCAAGAGCAATTACCCCCCACCAAGACTGATCGCTGGATCTCCCTACAGTTCGCAGGTCAGGAGCTGGAGCTGCCTCTGAAAACTACAAAATGGCATGTCTCCTCAGCAGCTTCTGTTCCCCAGGGGAGGAAGCCGACACATTCCCCAAATACTGGTCCCAAAGTCCATAGGGCACTAACCTCTCACTTTGTCTTAGGCATGTCTATGTTGATAATTCTGGAATCGCCACAGTTGCTGGTGTTCTGGGGTCCCTCCAGCTGGCTGCTGGCCCTGCCACCCTGGGGGGCACTCGGCTGTGCTTGGCTCCCCTCACTCTTCGTGCTGTGCTGCCGGCTCCCAGACTGCTGCGCTGGTCCTTCCTGCAGGGCTGCTGGGCTGTCCCCAGTGGGAGATCAGCTTCTCTGTGTCGTTCTGTGGGTGCTAGGACTCCAGAAGTTGCTCAGAGTCCCCTTTTACATAGTTTGGAGGTAATCCGGGGGCAGAGTGGCTTGGACACGATGTTTCCACTCTGCCATCTTGGCTCTGCCCCCCCCCCCCATGATCTTAATTTGCATTCTTAACATTTTGTCCATTACCTTCTTCATTCTAGATGATGGAGAAAACAATAAAATCAAATCCTGATTTGTAGTGGTGGTCAATTTCCAAAGTTCAAATGCTCTTAACATTTAACAGTCAGTCCTTCAAGCCATTTGGGGCTTACTCCAACATAACCCTATTTATATATCTCTTTGTCAACAGAATTTTTCACTGAGTTTATGCATATGTCACTCATGGAGGAATCTTCATTCCAGTCTTGGTTCTTCATTATTTCACTGGCTCTATCTGGAACCATCACAATTAACATGATATTTTAAAACAGCTCTTATTGTTAAGAGGTAAATACATTACCTGAAGGGGAAAAAAACCTTTCTAATTACATTTTTTTATAACTCAATTTTCTAATATGTTTAATTATTTCCAATAAAAGAATTTAAGTGAGTTATGAAACCATTTATTAAAAATATTGAAGTGCAAACTTCTTTCAAGAGCAAATTTGCCCAACCATTTTGGAGAGGAATCTAGAATTATGTCCAAAGAGTTTGCCTATATCAGGGGTGGGGAATCTTTGGCCTGGAGGCCACATATGACCTTCTAGGTCTGTGGGTGAAGCCTTTTAACTGTGTTCATGTTTTACAGAACAGATTCTTTTATTAAGGGGATTTGTTCTGTGAAGTTTGGATTCAGTCAAAAGGCCCCACTTGAGGACCTAGACAGCCATATGTGGCCTCAAGGTTACAGGTTCCCCAACCCTTTCCTATATTCTTTGTCCCAGCAATGCCACAAATAGGTCTATTTGCAAAGATGATTAGAGAAAAAGGAAAATAATCCATATGTTCTTAAATATTTGTAGCAGTTCTTTTTGTGGTGGCAAAGAACTGAAAATTGAAGAGATGCCCATCAAACGGGGAATGGCTGAACAAGTTGTATCATATGATTGTGAGGGAATACTACAGTGCTATAAGGAATGATAAGTTTGATAAATCTTAGAAAAACATAGGTAGACTTGCACAAAATGAAGAAGAGTGAAGTGACCAGAAGCAAGAGAACACTTATACAGTAACAGCAATATGGTTTTAAGAACAACTTTGAGCAACTAAGTCACTTTGATTATTATAAAGACCCAAATTAACTACAAAGAACATATGAAGAAAGACACTATGTGCATCCAGAGAAAGAACTAATAAATATGAGAAAATGATGTTACATACATTTCTATATACATATTCATGTCAAATAGTAGCAATCTCTAGGATGTGGGAAGAGAAAAAAAGAAAGTTACATAACTTTATTATGTCTTTAAAAGCAGTACCAAGTTGGATGTAATAGATTTGAAGTTTCATGTGCAATCATCTTTTTTAAATTATTATATGTTACAGAAATGCTTGTTTTATTCCATATGCTTCATTAATTAAAAAAAATATTTGTTTAACACATTACTTTACATAATAAACACATAAATATAAATAACAATCACAACTAAAACAAAAAGGTTTCTCTTGCTACATAAAATAAAAATTGCTTTAAAATGTATATTTTATCTTTACTTCATTCATTTAATTTCTTCATTGTGTTTTCCTAATAGACATAATATTAGTTTATGCATATATAATTAATAAATAAACATACATTTATTGAGAGAGTAATAATTTTTTAATTGATTATTTTGGGTGCTCAGAAATATTTGGGAACCACTGCCTAATGATACTAATTTTCTTTGAGTCGAATCTAGGGTAAGCTACTTCGGGGTTATAAAACAGGGGAAAAAATGGAAAAATGAACCCAAGTCTGACTATTGGAATGTTTCCACAGGGTTATAATCCTCCCCCCAGCAAAAAAAAAAAAATGAAAAAAACCCTAAAATTAAAGGTAAAACCAATATACCTACATATTAATTCAAGAACAACCTATCACAGAATCTCAGAGCAAGGACGGTCCTCCTACCTCACCTAGTCTAACTTATTCCTTGAACAAGACTCCTGTCTATCACAGACCTTCCAATTAGTTACCAAACCTTTTTTTGAAGACCTTGGGGGCCATCACCACCTCAGTAGGCAACCTATTCTATTTTGGGATAGTTTTCATTATTAAGAAATTTTTTGGGGTGGAGCCAAGATGGCGGAGTATAAAGAGCACTTCCAAAGTGCTCTCCCCCACACCACTTCCAAACCATATAAAAAGGGGTCTCTGAACAACTTCTGGAGCTCCAGGACCCATAGAACAACACAGAGAAGCTAACATCCCACTAAGGACAGCCCAGCAGCCTTGCAGGCAGTGGCCAGCACAGCACACTGGGAGCTGACAGCCCAGCACTCCGGGAGCTGAGACCAGGTCCCTGAGAGCCGAGGTTTTAGCCCCAGGGCAGCCGGGCCAGCAGCCAGCTGGAGGGAACCCAGAACACCAGTACCTGTGGCGATTCCAGAATTATCAACACAGACACGCCTAGGACAAAGTGAGAGGTTAGTGCCCTATGGACTTTGGGACCAGTATCTGGGGAACACGTCAGCTTCTTCCCCTGGGGGCAAGAAACAGCTGAGGAGCCTCAGTACGGAAGCCATTTTGCAGCTTCAGTGGCAGCTTCAGCTCCTGGTCTGCAAACTGTAGGGAGATCCAGCAATCAGTCTGGGGGTTAATCGCTCTTGCTTTAACCTGCTTGGATCTGGATTGTGGTCTGGGGTGGAGGTCTTGCCAGAGCGTGTGGAAGCTTTACTGAGGCCACCCAACTCATACTTCTGGAAGTTGCGAAGACCCCACATTTGGGATGGAAGCTCCCCTGTCTGGTGTAAGTGCTACTGTGGCAACAAGCCCAAAAATCAAGAAATTAAGTGGCAACATGCCTAGGCAAAGGAAACAAAATAAACAAAAAAATGCAACATTAGACTCCTATTTTTGGGGCAAAGAGGATCAAAGCATGGAACAGGAGGAGGACAGGGAGGTCAGAAATCCTGCACCAAAAGCCCCAAATGAAAATATGAGTGGGTTACAGGCCATAGAGGACGTTAAGAAGGATTTTAAAAACCAAATGAGAGAGGTGGAGGAAAAAAATTGGGAAGAGAAATGAGAAGGATGCAAGAAAAATATGAAATGACAGTCAACAGCCTGACTGAGGAAAATAACACCTTAAAAATAGACTAACTCAAATGGCAAAGAAGGCTCAAAAGGGCAATGAGGAGAAGAATGCCTTAAAAAGCCAAATTTGCCAGATGGAAAAAGAATCTCAAAAGCTCACTGAGGAGGTTCATTCCTTCAGAGTTAGATTGGAGCAAATGGAAGCTAGTGACTTTATGAGAAATCAAGATGCTGTTAAACAGATCCAAACAAATGAAAGAATAGAAGGCAATGTGAAATATCTCATGGGAAAAACCACTGACCTGGAAAATAGATCCAGGAGAGATAATTTAAAAATTATTGGACTACCTGAAAGCCAGGATCAAAGAAAGAACCTACAAATCATCCTTCAGGAAATTCTCAAGGAAAATTGCCCTGATGTTTTAGACCCAGAGGGCAAAATAGAGGTTGAAAGAATCCACCAATAACTTCCTGAAAAAGATCCCAAAAAGAAAACTCCCAGGAATATTATAGCCAGGGTCCAGAATCCCCAGATCAAGGAGAAAATACTACAAGCAGCCAGGAAGAAACAATTTCAATATTGTGGAAACACGATCAGAATAACCCAGGAGCTGGCAGCTTCTACACTGAGGGATTGAAGGGCATGGAATATGATATTCCAGAGGGCAAAATAACTTGGGTTAAAACCTAGAATCACATACCCAGCAAAACTGAGTATTTTGTTTCAGGGGAAAATATGGTCATTCAGTGGAATAGAGGACTTTCAAGCATTCTTGAGGAAAAAAACAGAGTTGAATAGAAAATTTGACATTAAGACACAAGAAGCAAGAGATGCTTGAGAAGGTAATCAGGGAAAAGAAATCAAATGGAACTTATCAGAATTGAACTATTTACATTTCTCCATGGAAAAACAATAACTGTGACTGATAAAACCTTTCTCATTATGAAAATAATTGAAGAAGGGTATACAGGCATATGAATATATATGTGAATGTGTGTATATGTTTACAGGTATACATGGATAGAGGGCACAGGTTAAATTTGGTGGGAAGGGATGATACTTAAGGGGTGAAGTTAAGAGGTGAGAGAATAAAGTGGCAAGAGGAGATGGGGAGAGACAGGGTAGAAGAAGCATTCTTCATGTAGAAGAAGCAAGGAGAAGTGGTTGCAGGGGAGAGGAAGAACAGGAAGGCAAAAAGGCAAAACCATATTCTCATTGAATTTGGCTCAGGGAGAGAATGACATATATACTAAATGGGATATCTCACCCTGCAGGAGAGTAGGGAGAAGGGAGATGAGAAGGGGGATAATGGAGGGGAGGGCATTCTGGGGGGAAGGGAGGTTGGAAGTACCCACTATCGAAGAGGGACAGGATCAAAGTAGGGAATGGACCAGGCGGGGAGTAGGATGGGTGGGGGGGAAATATAAGCAGTCTTTTACAATATATCTACTATGGTAATGTTTTGCATAGCTGTACATGTACAACACATACTGAATTGCTTGTCTTCCCAGAGGGAGTGGGTGATAAGGGAGGAAGGGAATGGATCTGGAATTCCAAGTTTTAAAATTAAATGTTTGAAATACATATAAATACCATTATTCATACTATTTTGCATGTAATTGGGAGATAAGATGTGCAGGCATTGGGACACAGAGATTCACCTTGCGCTAATGGAAAAGTTGAAGGGGGCGTAGGAGAAGATATGGGAAAGAGTAGATTGGATGAGTAGATCTTGCGAGACTGCTATTCTGGGGTTGTGGGTAGGGGGAAAATGGGGGAAAATTGTAACTCAAAATCTGGCAGAAATGAATGATGTAAACCAGAAGTTAATAAAGCTTTTGTTAAAAAAAATAAATAATAATAATAAAATAGAAAAAAAGAACTTTTTCCCTCCCACTAAGACAAAATGCACCTCCACTTACAACCAGTACTACTGGTTCTTCTGTCTGAGTCTTAAGAACAGACAATTTTTTCTTCCACATGAATTCCATCACATCCTGGCAAAGTGTATACTTTGCCTTCAATCAGCATACTTCCCAACTTATTTCCCAAACTACTCAATGACCTGAATAGGTAAATTACTTTTTCCCAAATTACTTTATGTTTGGTTTTATGTCACATTCGTTTCCAAATCTCTCTCTCTCTCTCTCTCTCTCCTTCCTCTACCTATGAATCAATCCATTCTTTGTTACAAGTATTATTTTAAGTTCATCAAAACACAAGAAACTCATTGACTAAGTATGACAGTATATGCCATGTTCCACACCCATAACCTCTTATCTCTTAAATGAAGGGAGATATATACATTTTCTTAACTCTTCTCTGCAACCAAGCTTACTTATTATAATTACACAAGATTTAGTCTTATTTCTTTTATTTCCATTTATGTTGTCGCAGTCGTGGTGTAAGCTTATGAATAGGGATCATTTCATTCTTTCTTCTTGTTTCCCCAGCACTTATACATGAAATCTGGTACATGGCAATTGGGTGATAAATATTTGTTGAGTGATCATATAAATTGTCTTTCCAGTTCCGCTTACTTCAGTCAGAAAAAATTCATGTTAAATTTTCCCATGTTTTCCTATTGTTAATTATTTTTGATGAATCATTTATTATTTGAGAGATTTTTTCTGATATGTATTGTGCCTATATATTAAAGTGATTGAAGCAGTGAATAACTAGCCAATGGAAAGAGGAATCCTCTACAGTAGTTAATATTAACTTATTTTACAAGAGAGAGGATAAAAGCAAACTTGCAAATGAATTAGACTATGAGGAACATAGATTTTTCTTTTTAACAAGGGAGAGAAAGTGGGAGCGGGCCCTTCCTGTATGAATAGCTATATGTTTTGGTGTTATTTTTAGTGTGATTGTAAGTAGAAATTGCTGAAACAAAAAATCATATGGATTCTTCACATTTTGGTTCACCTGGTCCTTTCTTACCTGAAATACATCCATTAATTCTAAGTTTTGTTGACATCTTTTGTTTTCCTTCTCAATGCTTTCATTTCCTCACAATGTCTTCAACTGAACTTATCTTAAAACAAATAAACTTATCTTAAACAAATAAAACAAATAACTAAAAAATTTCAACAAACAAGCAAAATTTATCTTCCATGTTAGGCAATATTCCACATTAGTGGACTCCATTCTTTTGTAGAGAGTATACAAGTCTATAAGATCATTGCTTCTCTGGAATTAATTGGTTATTGTATCTAATCTTAGTTCAGCTGACTTTTACTATATTTTCAATACATGTTATTGTAGTTGTTCAGTATTTGATTTCACTGGTCTCCTTTTTTCACTGCTTTTCACTTGAATGAACATTGCTCATACAAATCTTCCCACCTTTATCTGAATTTTTCATGGTTGTCATTGCATCACATTTATTTACTACAATTTGTTCAACCATAACCCAATTGATAGATGTCATTTTGTCTCCACTTCTTTGCTATCACAAAAAAATGGCTGCTATGAAAGTTTTGGTCCTATAGGACCTTTGTCTTTGACTTCCATGGAATACAGATGCACTCTTTCTTCAATAAATATTAAACACCCACAGAATATGCTGCAGGAGATACAGTTGCATAATGGATGAGGAGCTAAGATTAGAACCAGGAAGACTTTGGTTCAAGTCTTACCTCTGTAACATCCTAGCTCTCGTGACCCTGGGCAAGTCACAGTGTCTCAATGTTCTGGGAAACTAAGGATAGAAGTTGCAGTGCCAACCTGCCTTGGTAGTTTCCTCATCTTTTTTGTTGTTGCTGTTCAGTCATTGTTCAGTTGGGTCTGACTCTCCATGATACCGTCTGGGGTTTTCTTGGAAGAGATACTGGAGTGGTTTGCCATTTCCTTCAACGGTTTATTTTACAGATGAGGAAACTGAGGCAAACAGGTTTAAGTGACTTTCCTAGAATCACACAGCTAGTAAGTGTCTGAGGCTAGAGTTGAACTCAGGCAGCTGAGTCTCCCTGCTTCCAGGCCCAGTACTCTATGCATTAAGGAACCATCTAGCTGTCCCATCTTGGTAGTCCTCTATACTACAATAGGTGCCATGCAACATACAAGGATGGATATGAACTAGGTCCCTGGCCTCAAGGAGTTTGTAGTAGAGTAGAACGGTCAGGACATGTGCACATGCAGTTAGGATACAAATTAGACCATGAAAAATGCACATATAAAGAATACATCAAGTTCTATGATTTAAGATAGGAGAGATACTCCACCTAGCTTGTGTGAGGAGAGGGAGATATTTTAGGAATAGTGAATGGCTCAGGGATTTATTTAACTCTTTAGGTTTCAGAGAATCCTCATTCCCCACCTGGTTATCCCTCTGGCTCCATTGACCAAGTCTCTCTCAAGCCTACTTCTTTCAAGTGGGGCTAAAAACAAGCTACAGGACCAGAAGATCTAAAACAGACTGGTCAGAAGTATCTCCCCTTGGACCTTTATGATTCTGCAAAGTCTGTGTTTTTGGAGGTCTCTTTACATAAAGACAAGACACCAAGAGGTGCCCATAGTAAACAATTGTTAGGATCCCAGAGCTCCAAGTGCCCCAAAATGACCTTTTGAAATACCACTTTTGTAAAGCTATTGTTCACATGTTTCTAGGCTCTCATTGTTACTGAAGGGAGCTCAACAAGAGAAGGTTGCTTGGTGGAGGCTTGTTTTTCAGGAAGGCACACCTTTTGTTACTTTGTAATTAGGCAGTGGGTCATGAAGGTTCTGATGTCTTCTGACCCTAGAGAAGGAGATACACACACACACACACACACACACACACACACACGCACACACACACGCACACACACGCACACACGCACGCACGCACGCACGCACGCACGCACGAACACACAGAGCAGCCATTGAGCCCCCAGCTTCGAAAACCCAGATGTTGGTACTTCTGTCTTTGTTAACTAACTATATCTGTAGGTGATGGTCAAACATCTAGAAGCCCTGCCTCTGGGTCTGTTGAATTGTGTTATTTACTCTGTCTGTATTTTTTATCTGCTTGTAACTTCTGTTTGTATTTTCTCTGAAGTTCAGAGTGCTGACTTTTTCCCCTGAACTAGGTTAATGATATATGTTTGATTAAAGTAAGATTATTAACCCCTTTTGAGTTGCTTTCCTTTAGAAAAGCAGATCAAAGAACCTGTGCTAGCAGCCATCCTGGGTATGGTAGGGTGCTTGCTGCTGCAACACCAGCAGCCACTGATGCAGAAATAAGCTATACTCTACAGACTGGGGGTCCTGGAAATTTTTTCCAGATGGGGTTGAGTTTCAGGCTGCATGGCTGCCATATGAGAGCCCTGAGGGATGGGGCAGAGAAGATCTTCATCTACACTGATTCCTGAGCAATGGTCGTGGGTCTGATCAAGTGGTCTGGAGACCATTGGAAAGTGTACAATCAAGATGCTACCCTTTGAGATTAGGACCAATGGAATAATTTTGATGATGCCTCCCACTACATATAGTTTTTCTGTGGGTCATGTCAGAGGCTGTCAGATACATTATATACTGAATAACCAGACTGATGTCATTATAAGAACAGCAAAGGTTGGAGAGTCCATTTTCAATAAGAGCATTGATGGGGACACCAAGCTATACCAGTCACAAGACCCTGTAATCTTGCTAAGGATAAGGCAACTATTCCCGCCAAACAGGGCTCTTCTAGTCAGAGCACCTACTTAACCCAAGTGGCCACAAACCCATCCCCAAATGGCACAATGTCACTTTCCAACTTAGAGCAAGTAGTTTTCACTGACAAACAATAGCTTCATTGATATGCATCTGACTGCCCAAGTCAGAAGCCAAGTCTATGGCAAAATAATGCAATTGCAGGAAGCAAAAGCATTCTCTGGTTCAATGCTTTCTGAGATCCAGTTCCTAGGAAGATTTACCTGATAAGAATGGACTGTTGTTGGACACAATTCCAGCTGACACCCTCTGACCCTCCTTTATTCTTTTCCCAGTAAAAAGTACCCTTGGTTTCACTCCATTCCCCTTTAGAAGAATCTGAAAATCCTGGAAAAATAACTCATATTCCACCTCATTTGGCAGGCTCCCTTTCCTTGGAATGGTTTGAATAACCCATTTTGTGGAAGGGTCTAGGGAACTAAAGCATAGGATTGCTGAGAGGTGTCTTGTGTTATAACACACAAAATAAGGAAAGCTGTCACTATATAACTATGATGAATGTGTATGTGCTTAGGGAAAAGAAGATCCCCTGGCTAACTTGGTGGTAATTCTGAGTCTCTGGATAAGGGAGAAGAAGAGCCTTTATTTAGTCCCAGTAGAGAACCCCTAAAAGGACAGGAATTCTCTATTATTCCTGTATTTTGGTGAGGGGTGAGTTGAGAGGAGGGAAGACTGGAATTTTATTTTCATTTAGTACAACCTATGCCAGAAGGATTGTTCAGTAAAATACTCCAGAGCATTTTAGTGGTTTGAGGTCCTCTTGAAGATCCTTAGTACCTTGAATTATTAAATGTAAGAAAATGATTGAATTAACAAATAAAACCAGGAGTTGGTTTTAGTAAAATAAAATAAACCATTGGTTAAAAGGATTTTTAAAAAGAGAAGGAAACCAAATCACTAGTCTAAAAAATGAAGTATTAAAACACCACTAATAAAGATATTTTTAATTATTATCTAATTAATAATTAAGGAATTGTTGGGCATTGTTACCCAATTATATGCTAACAAATTTAACAATATAAGTAAAAAGGAAGGATACTTAGAAAAATAAACACTGCCTAAATTAACAGAAGAGGACAGAGAATATCTAGATAAATCTATTAGAAAAAGAAATTGAACAGGTCCTCGTTGACCAGTTAACTGTCATAGTAATAAGTCTGAAAGAGATGAGGGTTTCACTTCCAGCAAGGATGGAGAACTGGGAGAAATTTGAAACGTCTTGAATATGGGGTGTGAAGCTGATATTTTAGACATGGCCAAGTGACTGCTTTCTATATTCAAAGTGCAAACTGGACCCTCTCCTAGAAGAAAAAGCAAAAGGATTCATAGAACCTTTCTCTACTTACCAAGTTGTTCAGGAGAATGAAGCGTTCTTTAAAGAAATGGAAGAAGGTCTTCAGTAAGAAAAGAAAGAAGAAAAAATATCGGAAGAGGCAGAGGGAATTGCTGACCTGGGTCAGGAGGAAAGGTATTATAGGAAATGTTTAATAACAAGCTTGCCAAAAAAACAAACAAAAAAAAAAAACACTACAACTCAAAATTTTAAGTTTAATCTATATTATTGATGACACTTTTTCCATCACTTTCTAACATCTTAAAAATCAGAAAATTAATAAATTAAGCCTCTATTTGTAGCATTTGCCAATTTCTGAGGTGTAATCATTTTTCACGATCTGGTTTGAGCTGACTCTGGTACAACCCAGATGGGAGTTTGGAAAGTGGAAGAAAGTACCAAAGGAGAAAGGGAAGAAAAATCACTAAACACTTGAAGAAAAAAACAAAATATGAATCAGAAGGTTTTTTTGGAGAGAGGAATTTCTGAAATGGAAACAGTGACTTAGATTCTCAAGAATGGTGACACAGATATTCAAGTACTCTCATTCAAGGAATCATGCAGGAAATATTAGGGGAAGAAGAGCCAAACAGAGATAGTTTTTAACTGCTGAAGGGTAATGAGGCAGCAGTTTGTCAACTGACAAAAATAATAACGCCCAGTTACAGCCCAGATGTGACAGAGAACTTCCCAAAATCTTCCAGATGGGATGAATGCCACCAAAATCTGGTGATTCACAATGACAACCGAGATACTATCAGAAAGAATTTAGAAAGCATTGCTGCAGGTTAGGAAACCTGCCTAACTGCTTGCCAGAGGGTATCTAAAAGAAATATGAAAGGTAAGAATAAGTATGATTCTGTGAGCCACATTTAAATATTGATTCTGTCCTAAGAGGAAATATGGGGACAGTGGAAAGAACTGGAAAGGCCGCCTCATCAAGGTGATGACAAGAATCTTCTGAAGATTTAATTGTTTTCCTTCCATTGAAAGGGTCTGGGGAGGCTCAGTGAATAGAGCATCAGCCATGGAGTCAGGAGGACTTGAGTTCAAATCCAGCCTCAGACACTTGACACTTACTAGTTGTGTGACCCTGGGCAGGTAGATTAACCCCATTTGCCTTGCAAAAATTAAAATAAAAGGAATAGAAAATTGTACATAGTAGATTTGCAGTTTCATCAGCAATCATGTTTCTTCCTATTCTACTGTTATATAAATGCTTATTTTATTTCTTAAGTTCAAAATAAAATATTTTTTCAAATGCTTTATTAACTTCTGTTTTACTTCATTCATTTCTGCCAGATTTTGTGTTACAAATTTTCTCCCCCGTTTTTCCCATACCCACTTCCCCAAAGTAGCAGTCCCTCAGGATAGCCCCTCCTATTTCCCAATTACATGTAAAGTAATACTAATAATTATATATATATATATATATATATATATATATATATATATATATATATATATATAAACATTTGGTTTTAAAACTTTGAATTCCCAATTCATTCCCTTCCTCCCTTGTCACCCAACCTTAGCGGGAAGATAAACAATTCAATATAGGTTGTACGTGTGTAGCTAATGCAAAACATTACCATAGTAGATATATTGTAGAAGACTGATTATATTTTCCTCCCCCATCCCACCTCCCACTTGTTCTATTCTCTACTTTTGTCCTTCCCCTTTTCAAAAGGGTGCTTCCTACTTCCCTCCCCCCCAGCCTGACCTCCCTTCCATCATCCCCCCTCTCATCCCCTTCCCCCCTACTCTCCTGTAGGGTGAAATACCCTATTGCATGTGTATGTTATTCCCTCCCTGAGGCAAATTAAATTATTATAAGGTTGATCCATTCCCTTATGCCTTCTTGTTTTTCCCCTCCATTGTACCCATTTTCCCTTGCTTCTTCTATATAAGATAGTTTGCCCCATTCTGTCTCTCCCCATATCCTCTCATTATATTCCTCTCTCACCTCTTGATTTCACCTTTTAAGTATCATCCCTTCCTATTAAATTGGTCCTGTGCCCTCTATCTATGTAAACCTGTAAACATATATATACACATTCACATATGTATTCTTACGCCTATATACCCTCCGATAAAGACTATATATATATATATATATATATATATATATATATATATATATATATATATATATATATATTCCCTTCAACTATTTTCATACTGAGAAAAGTTTCATCGGTCACAGTTATTGTTTTTCCAAGTAGGAATATAAATAGTTCAACTTTGATAAGTTCCTTATGATTTCTTTTCCCTGTTTACCTTCTCATGCTTCTCTTGCTTCTTGTGTCTGAATGTCAAATTTTGTACTTGGCTCTGGTTTTTTCTTCAAGAATGCTTGAAAGTCTTCTATTCCACTGAATGACCATATTTTCCCCTGAAACATGATGCTCAGTTTTGCTGAGTATGTGATTCTTGCTTTTAATACCAGCTACTTTGCCCTCTGGAATATTATATTCCAGGCCCTTCAATCCCTCAGTGTAGAAGCTGCCAGATCCTGATTGGGTTTCCATAATATTCAAATTGTTTCTTCCTGGATGCTTGTAATATTCTCTCCTTGATCTGGGAATTCCACAACCTGGCAATAATATTCCTAGGAGTTTTCCTTTGGGGATCTTTTTCAGGAGGTGATTGGTGGATTCTTTCAACCTCTATTTTGCCCTCTGGTTCTAAAACATCAGGGCAGTTTTCCTTGAGAATTTCTTGAAGGATGATTTCTAGGTTCTTTCTCTGATCATGGCTTTCAGGTAGTCCAATAATTTTAAAATTATCTCTCCTGGATCTATTTTCCAGGTCAGTGGTTTTTCCCATGAGATATTTCACATTGCCTTCTATTCTTTCATTTGTTTAGATCTGTTTACCAGCATCTTGATTTCTCACAAAGTCACTAGCTTCCCTTTGGCCCATTCTAAATCCGAAGGAAAGATCCTCCTTGGTGAGCCTTTAAGATTCTTTTTTCCCATCTGACAAATTTGGCTTTTTAAGGCATTCCTCTCCTCATTGCCTTTTTCAGCCTCTTTGCCATTTGTGTTAGTCTATTTTTAGGGTGTTATTGTCCTCAGTCAGGCTTTTGACTCTCCTTTCATAATTTTCTTGCATCATTTTCATTTCTCTTCCCAGTTTTTCCTCTACTTCTCTTATCTGTTTCTTAAGGTCCTCTATGGCCTGTAACCAGCTCGTATTTTTATTTAAAGCTTTTGGTGCAAAAGTTCTGACCTCACAGTCTTCCTCCTGTTCTATGCTTCAATCCTCTTTGCCCCCAAAATAGGAGTCTAAAGTTGCATTTTTCTGTTTATTTTGTTTCCTTTGCCTAGGCATGTTGCCACTCAATAACTTTACTTTTGGGCTTGTTTCCACAGTAGGATTCTGCCACCAATCAGAGGAGCTTCTGTCCCAATCACTGGGGTTTTCTCAGCTGCCAAAGGTATTACTTGGGTGCCCTCTCTGAAGCCTCCACATGCTCTGGCAAGCTGATCACACACCCCAAGACCTCCACCCTAGACCGCAATCCAGATCCAAGAAGATTAAAGCAAGGGCAATTACCCCCTAGACTGGTCGTCAGGTCCTCCTACAGCTTGCAAGCCAGGAGCTGAAGCTGCAACGTGGCCCCCACTGCGCCTAAGTGTCTCAGCAGCTTCTTGCCCTGGGGTGAAGAGGCTGACAGGCTCTACCAGCTAGTGGGTCCCAAAGTCCATACTGCACTGACCTCTCACTTTGTCCTTGGCATCTATGTGTTGATAATTCTGGAAATGGCCAGAGCTGCTGGTATTCTGAAGTTCCTCCAATTGGCTGCTGGTCAGGCCTGCCCTGGGGCTAAAACCTCTGGCTCTCTTGAGGCTGGAGTCGGCTCCCAGAGTGCTGTGCTGACCACCCCCTGCAGAGCTGCCAGGCTGTCCTTTGCAGGTGGTTAGCTTCTTTGTGTCATTTTGTGGGTTCTGTAGCTCCAAAGTTTTTCAGAGTCCCCTTTAACATGGATTGGTAAAAGTAGGAACTGGAGCTGCTCAGAAGTCCTGTTTCTACTCCACCATCTTGACTCTGGCCCCAATAAAATAATTAAAAAAAAAAAGATATAATGAATGAACTGAAAATTCTGCAACCATACTTTATCCAGGGTGGAGACAGTATTTAAAAGAAATTGGGCCCATAATGTCTATTCAAGGAAAGGCTGTAACTTGAAGACCAAAACTTGGGAGAGCATAATCATTGAGTAGTTTTCTGATTCAACTCATTGCTATTTTGACAAAGGATTATCCCTGCACTCCTCTTTCAAACTTTAAGTGGACATTGGAGTATAATTTTGCATGAGGAGAGAAAAGTCTCCATCACATTACATCACATCCTTAGATGTAAGGCCTTGAACATTGCTGCTTCTTCCTCATGGAGAAACTATTATGGAGGGATATGTGTACATGGGAATGAGATTGGAGGGAGACATGGAAACCATTATTCAAATAGCAGCCAGAGACAGGTGAGAGAATAGAGACTGGAGAAATAGACTCAAGATGGGCAGGGGAATGGTGCACATGACTGACGCTGCAAGGGACAGAGTTCCACTACTGCCATGACCTTCACCCACCATAAGCAGAAGGGACAGCTGAGTAAACTGATTCTAGAGTGAGAGGTATAGCAGATTGTGACTGAACTGTATGTTGGCAACAATTAATACGGCAATTTTTTGTCTCTGTTTTTGCCTGCTACTCTGCCAATTTCTCTCACTGGGGGAGCATGTGTTAAAACCACAACTTTCTTGTTCATTAAAGATTGCTTCCATTTCTGTTTAATTAGCTTGAAGGACAGCTAGAAAGAAGGAAGCAATCATAAATTATTCAGTTCACTTGCAGTATCCCTTGGGCAGGTGATGGAGAGCAAACAAGACAGATGTTCATAATCCTCTGTTTATTTAAAATTGTTGAGATTCTATCCTGTGTGGGGGCTCTCAAGCCTCTGAAATAGAATCTTATTGATAATTTTGGTATTTCCTCTTAATGTGACATAGCAAGGTACAAGTCACATCAAGGTATATTTGCTTCAACTAATCTCCATTATTGTTTGATGGGAGAGGGAGAGTAGAGATCTGAGCACTGTTAATTCACACTGTTTTCTCTATGGCTTTATCCATTCTCTACATAGGCCTAAAGACTGGTGACTAGATTACTCCCTTGTAGGAAGAGAAAGTGTATAGTTGGAAAAATTTGGCCATTTCCCACCATATGGTCACTTGACTACAAGCAAAATTTCTTCAGTAAAATCAATGTGTATTTTAATTCTATGTATTTAATTTTTATCGCTGTTACAATATACATATATGTATGTATACATACACACACACACACACACATATATATATACATACACTTATATTTATGTATACATACATGTATACATATGAAAGTGGTAAGGACAATCTGTCAAGAATCCTTCTTCCCAAGGCTAAAAGGTGCCAAACTCACTGGATGCTTGGAATATATGGAAAAGAAACATAATGGGATTTACATGCTATGGAGCACCTATGAGAGTGTGGCTCAGCTAAAATCTGGGCACTCTTAGATGGTGAAGCATCCCTCTTGTTATCTACTAAGGAGAAAGAGTCTCTAAAAACCTTTTTAAAAGAGTGATGATCCCTCCCTTGGTCCTTCTTCTCTTCCTAAGTGTAGATCATTTCAGGACCGTTTGAGCCCTTTCTGGAAGGGTGAAGTTAGCATGTGGTGCCTTTATGTTTCCTTGGGAGAAATAGTGACCAAATGCACAGTAACTGCAGCACGTGTGGGGCCTTATGGAAGCCTTAGCCTGGGGCTCAGGCTCTTGGCTAGATCTTCTGTCTTATTTCTTTCCTAATTTTAGGTGGCTAAAAATCAAGCCTCTGGGGGGCAGAGCCAATATGGCAGAGTAGAAACAGCACTTGCAAGGTGCTCCCCCACACACACCACTTCCAAACTATGTAAAAAGTGAACTCTGAACAACTTCTGGAGCTCCAGCACCCAAAGAACGACTCAGAAAAGCTAACCTCCCACTGAGGAGAGCCCAGCAGCCCTGCAGGGAGCAGTCACCACAGCTCTCTGGGAGCCAGCAGCCCAGCACTCTGGGAGCTGAGCCCAGGTCCCTGTGAGCTGCGGTTTTATCCCCAGGGCAGTCAGGCCAGCAGCCAGCTGGAGGGAACCCAGAATACCAGCACCTGTGGCGATTCCAGAATTATCAACACAGACAAGCCTAGGAAAAAGTGAGAGGTTGGTGCCCTATGGACTTTGGGACCAGTATTTGGGGAACGCGTCAGCTCTTCCCCTGGGAGAGCAAAGTGGCTGAGGAGCTTTGGCCCAGAAGCCATTTTGCAGCTTCAGTGGCAGCCTCAGCTCCTGGTCTGCAAACTGTAGGGAGATCCAGCAATCAGTCTGGGGGTTAATCGCTCTTGCTTTAACCTGCTTGGATGTGGATTGTGGTCTTGGGGGGAGACTTGAGGTGGGTATCCAATTTGCCAGAGCTGTAGAAGCTTTACAGAGGCCACCCAACTAATACCTATGGAAGTTGTGAAGACCCCACATTTGGGATGGAAGCTCCCCTGTCTGGTGTAAGTCCTACTGTGGCAATAAGCCCAAAAATCAAGAAATTAAGTGGCAACATGCCTAGGCAAATGAAGCAAAATAGACAAAAAAATACAAAATCAGACTCCTATTTTGGGGGCAAAGAGGATCAAAGCATGGAGTAGGAGGAGGTCTGTGAGGTCAGAACTCCTGCTCCAAAAGCCCCAAAGGAAAATATGAGTGGGTTTCAGGCCATAGAGAACCTTAGGGGGGGTTTTAAAAACCAAATGAGAGAAGTGGAGCAAAAATTGGGAAGAGAAATCAGAAGGATGCAGGAAAAGTATGAAACAAGAGTCAACAGCCTGACTGAGGAAAATAAGACCTTAAAAATAGACTAACTCAAATGGCAAAGAAGGCCCAAAAGGGCAATGAGGAGAAGAATGCCTTAAAAAGCCAAATTTACCAGATGGTAAAAGAATCTCAAAAGCTCACTGAGGAGATTGATTCCTTCAGAGTTAGAATGGAGCAAATGGAAGCTGGTGACTGTATGAGAAATCAAGATGCTGTTAAACAGATCCAAATATGGGAAAAACCACTGACCTGGAAAATAGACCCAGGGGCTAAAATCTAAAATTATTGGACTAACTGAAAGCCATGATCAAAGAAAGAACCTAGAAATCGTCCTTAAAGAAATTCTCAAGGAAAATTGCCCTGATGTTTTAGACCCAGAAGGCAAAATAGAGGTTGAAATAATTCACCAATCACCTCCTGAAAAAGATTCCAAAAAGAAAACTCCTAGGAATATTATAGCCAGGTTCCAGAATTCCCAGATCAAGGAGAAAATACTACAAGCAGCCAGGAAGAAACAATTTCAATATTGTGGAAACACAATCAGAATAGCACAGGAGCTGGCAGCTTCTACACTGAGGGACTGAAGGGCATGGAATATGATATTCCATAGGTCAAAAGAACTTGGATTAAAACCGAGAATCACATACCCAGCAAAACTGAGTATCTTGTTTCAGGGGAAAATATGGTTATTCAGTGGAATAGAGGACTTTCAAGCATTCTTGATGAAAAAACCAGAGTAGCATACAAAATTTGACATTCTGACACAAGAAGCAAGAGAAGTATGAGAAGGTAAACAGGGAAAAGAAATCAAAAGGAACTTATAAAAGTTGACCTACTTACATTCCTACATGGAAAAACAATAACTGTGACTGATGAAACCTTCCTCATTATGAAAATAATTGAAGAAGGGTATATGGGCATATGAATATATGTGTGAATGTGTGTATATATGTTTACAGGTATACATGGATAGAGGGCACAGGTTGAATTTGATGGGAAGGGATGATACTTAAGGGATGAAGTTAAGAGGTGAGAGGGGAAAGTGGCAACAGAAGATGGGGAGAGACAGGGTAGGGTAAACTGTTTCATGTAGAAGAGGCAAGGGGAAGTAGTTGCAGGGGAGGGGTAGAACAGGAAGGCAAAAAGGCAAAACCATATTCTCATTGAATTGGGCTCAGGGAGAGAATCACATACATACTAAATGGGATATCTCACCCTGCAGGAAAGTAGGGGGAAGAGGATGAGAGGAGGATGAGGAGGGGAGGGCATTCTGGGGGGAGGGGAGGTTGGAAGTACCCACTTTCGAAGAAGGATAGGATGAAAGTAGGGAATGGACCAGGTGGGAGTGGGATAATATAAGCAGTCTTTTACAATATATCTACTATGGTAATGTTTTGCATAGATATACATGTGCAACACATACTGAATTGCTTATATTCCCAGAGGGAGTGGGTGACAAGGGAGGAAGGGAATGGATCTGAAATTCAAAGTTTTAAAATTAAATGTTTCAAATGTATATAAATACTATTATTAATACTATTTTGCATGTAATTGGGAGATACATGTGCAGGCATTGGGACACAGAGATTCACCTTGCCCTAATGGCAAAGTCGAAGGGGGTATGGGAGAAGATATGGGAGAGAGCAGGTTGGATGAGGGGGTATCTTGTCGGACTGCTATTCTGGGGTGGTGGGTAGAGGGAAAATGGGGGAAAATTGTAACTCAGAATCTGGCTGAAATGAATGATGTGCATCAGAAGTTAATAAAGTATTTGTTAAAATAAAAATCATGCCTCTGATGATGTCTCAACTTTGAGGTTCCCTCATAAGTCTGAAAGGTACAGAGCTCCTGGGTCCTCAGTCAGTTCTGGCTACATATCAAAAGGAACCCCCTTGCAGTGACTATAGTGCTTCTTAAAGAAGAGGAAGGGAGAGCCCATGCTCCGAATATAATCTTCTAGATGACAGCAACCTGTAGGGAATTGTGCAATGCAGTCAATCAGTCCATAAGCATTTAAGGATGTGTCAGGCACTGTGCAAAGCCCTAGGGATTTTGTTGTGGTTCAGTCATTTTCAGTTGTGTCCAGCTCTTGGTGGCCCCACTTTGGGTTTTCTTGGCAAAGATGCTGGGCTGTTTTGCCATTTCCCTCTCCAGTTCATTTTCCAGAGGAACTGAGGCAGACAGCATTAACTGAAGGTCACACAGCTAGGAAGTGTCTGAGGGCAGATTTGAACTCAGGAAGATGAGTCTTCCTGACTCCAGAACCTGCACTGTACCCTTTGTTCCACCTAGCTGCCAGCTCCAGGGATTTGAATATGAGAAATAAAAGCAATCCTTCCCTGGAGGAGCTAACCACCTAATGGGGAAAGGAGACTGAAAGTCCCTGATTCAGGGGGGCATAATGCAGAGCTCTGAAGGAATATGAGCAGGTGGAGAGTGAAGAAATGGCTAGGCTGAGGGTCCTCTTTAAATGGTAAATCTAGGGAGGAGCTCTTGCTAGGACGGAGCCTATGGAAAATCAGTCCTTCAAAC
The DNA here is from genome assembly GCA_011680675.1 of Gymnobelideus leadbeateri. Taxonomy (NCBI): domain Eukaryota; kingdom Metazoa; phylum Chordata; class Mammalia; order Diprotodontia; family Petauridae; genus Gymnobelideus; species Gymnobelideus leadbeateri. The sequence goes on from WOXC01006457.1 coordinate 73,722, forward strand.
TGCATCACATCTTCATGTTTTAAGTATCAAGTGTTCCAGGGGAGTAGAACAGCAGTTATGACACAGTGCTCCTTGGGTTGGGTTTTGTTGTTTTTTTTTTTTTTTTATAAGTGCATGCTTCTGAGTCTTTTGTGTCTTCAGCATTTCTTTTGGGTGGAGGGAATAAATAGCTGTCCCTTACCTGCTTTACATTGTACACGACCTTTCTACTTCCTCTTTGGAGAGATTATGACCCAAACCTGAGACCATGAGCGAAACTCAAGATTTAAGTAATCTTTCCTCACACTTCAGAGTGGAAGCCAATGACACAAAAGAGTTTAACCACTCTCTGAAAGGAAGACTCTTCCGGTATTGAACTTGACTTGCATACATTTGGCAACCCAGAGATGAGAGGGACCCTTTTGTGGAGTGGATAGAGGGCAGCACCCTAGAACATTGGAATACAGTTATTAGTGTTAGAGAACCATGTACCAATGAAAGGACTCTTATTAATAGTTTTGATAGATAATTCAGGCATGTATTTCTGTGAACTGTGCAGAAAATCAAAGACAAAAAGTGAATATTGGCCCCCCGTTTTTCAATTTCCATAGGAAAAGTAGCATAATTTGAGTTTAGGCTTTAATCTGCTCCTGTCAATACATTAATTCCATATTTGTATATATAAACTAAAAAACAATTGCGAATTTAATTGTGAATCTGTGAATTGTGATTTGATTTCTTTCCAAAAATGGAGAAATAGGGACAGGACCTTTCATTTCATTAATAAAGGAAATCCCAGGTAAGAAAACTCCCTCTACCAGTCCAGGGCTACTCTCCAGTCATGGCTAAAGCAGGGTGCTCAGATAGAAACAAGAGACCACCAAATCCTACATAAGGATCACTGTAGAAAGCATATTAACTTAGGAAATCAAACATGATTATGTGTTTATTTTTTATCAACACAACAACATATTAAAATCACATAAAAGCTCTACTTTGCTCTGACTCAGGTCACCCACCCTTTGGAGTGTTGTAGTTTGTATGACTAGGCTGTTTGTAGGACTGAGAGGTGAATCTAATTCATCTGGGTCAAACAGCTAGCATATATCAAAGGCCCAAATCTTCTGAACTTTGGGGTTAATCTGCTGATTCTCTGAAGGGGCAAGAACTCTCTCAATTTGAACTATATTTTGAGAGTAGGGAAAGAAATTTTAAATAGCAGAACCAAAACGCAAAACTGTAAAAATTGTAATCATTTTGATACGAATGTTGTCTTTGAAAAATAAGCCATCTCACCAGACATGTGTGAGAGGTGAAGGGAGTAGGAGTGAATGAGAAAGAGTCTTCCAAGCTTCATGACCCAAAGCCTTACATAATTAGCTTTAATGATTAGTGAGGAAAAGTTAAGAGTAAATTGCCCATAAGTGGGTGTAGTTTCAAAATATGAATTCAACCAGTTAAGCAGACCAGAATATTACAGTTGAGAAACTAAATCCACATGACAGCATACCTAGCAGAAATAATTGAAACCATGTTTAAAGGAAGAGACATTTAGCTCCTTCTGTCCCTCTTCTCCCTCTGTCCACATAGAGAAACCTACCTTTATCTTTGGGTGCTCTGCCCAAAGGAATGTAAATTTTGATTGCTGAAATTTGGCAAGATATCTTGGGGTTTGATAGCCAGATTTCATTCTTGTTCTTAAACCCAAATAACTCTAGCTTTCATTGATTAGCCAAAAATAGGTCCCAATCCAAGAGTCACTTGGTCATTGTTTGGGCCCTGATGGCTCAGAGTGAGTATAAATAGCAATTGTTTCTGTTTTGACCAGAAACCGTAAGGGTCTTCCCCTCGCAGACTGATTTTTTTTAACTAAGTAAAAGGGGCTATTCTTTGCCTCATTTCTTATATCTAGCCTTAATCACTGAATAGAGTCATACTGAGACCTGGGAAAGACCTTAACTTAAAAAGAACAAAGTCTCCTGCTGCATCCAGGGCCATTTCCAGTCATCCTGATCTATATCTTGCCACTGGACCCATATGGCTCCTGAGGATAGAGTGGGGCTGGTGACTTTGAACAGCTCTCCCTCACTTAAATGCAATTCGCTCACAAGTCACAGCATCACATTCCTGATTTCATGGCCCTCTTCAAGAATGAAAGGCAAAGAACAACAAAATAGGGATGAAAGCTAAAAGGCAAGTGTCCTTGGCAGTCAGAATGCTTTGTCTTGTAACCATTTAGTCAAAGTCTGTGAAGTATACAAAAAGTTACCATTTCAAAGGTGACTGAAAGATGTACAGTATGTAACATCTTATAGTGCTGGCTATTTGTTGGTTATGAAAAAGCTTGGGATTTGCTAGGAAAGAGAAAAAAACACCAATTAGGAGAAAAGTTTACCATCCACATATCAAGGCCATTTACTCTTTAGAAGAGCTACCAAGAAAATAACACTGTTCAAGAATACTTTGAACATAATTGTCAGATGAGACATAAAACAGAGAGTTGTATGCTCACCCAAATCACTGGCCACCACGATGGAGAAAATCCAACACAGAATCCAGGTCAAGGAGGGACTCCTAGTGATGAAGTCCTCCATGTGCTCCTGATTGTGGTGGAGGTCACTATGTTGATTGCATCAAGACCCAAGACATTGTCAAGTCTCCTGAAACAAGTCTATAATCACTTGGAAGACTTTACTCTGTCCATTCACCGCAGAAAGATACCACCCCTGGTGCTTACTAGCTCTGTGACCTTAAGTGATTCACTCTCTGTTCCTTAGTTTCCTCAACTGTAAAATGGGGGTTCAACTAGGTGGGCTCCAAAATCCCCTCCATATCTAGATCAGGAATCTATAATTCATGACCAAAGGGCTGAAGAATATCTATTGATCAAATTTCAACATGAATCAAAATAAATGTCCAATAGAGATTTTCCATCAGCACGTGCATCCAGGATAGATAAGACAGATGGACGTGGAGCTAGTCCTAGAATTGAAAAAAGAAAAAGAGAATAGGCTGAATTGATTTTGGAAAGCTTCAAAACACTGTAATTGGCCCCAAGCTTCACATAATAGCGAAGGTTCATCTTTTCAGTAGAAACATTTTGGTGGTGTTACTGTAGGGCAGTGAGACCTGGAACACCACTGCCTCTGAAAAATCAAACATGAACATCAAATACAGGGAAATGGAAAGGTGCATAACAGGTATGAACAGGCTATAACATGAGACCAATGAAGAACTCCAAAGTAGAATAGAAGTAATGCTGTTAACAAAGAATTGTAAGTTGTATGGTAGGAAAAGGAGATGGGTTTAACATAGCAAAAGGAAGAAATAGCAAGCACAGAGCAAGAGTATCCCACAAATACCTCCGTATTGTCAGGAGAAAGCAAGAATGGCTCAACCACATTAAGTGTATCCCCCGTGGTGAGCTCTTGGGAAAGTATGGAGGAGAATTACAGAAGATAGGGAAGCATGAATACATTTTCATCTGAATCACTGAGGAAAGAAGAGATGCTTGAATTGATGAAATCCCAAGTCCATTTGAGTATGATACTTTTTTTTTTTTATAAAAGGACAACTCACACAGAACCATAGGATCAAGTAAATTCAATAATACTTATTAAGTGCCTATTGTATATCAGGTACTGTGTTAAGCATTGGGGATACGAGAAAGATAAACACAGACCATATCTTTAAGGAGTTCATGATATAATGGAGGAAGGGGGAAGAAACAGAGAGAAACAGGGACAAAGAGGAGGGAGGGAGGAAGAGAGAGACACAGAGACATTGAGAAAAATGCAAATAACTATATACATATACACCCAAGGTAAATATAGGATAACTTAGAAATCATTTCAGAGGTAAAGAAGGACATGAGGATATTAAGAAGGACCAGGAAAGGCCTCTTGTAGAGTATGGTATTTTAGCTGAGAATTGAAGGGATTCAGGTCAGGTAGGAGGCAGAAAGGGGGAGAAAGAGAATTCAAAATATGAGGAACAGTCATTGAAAATTCACAGAATCGGGGCAGCTAGGTGGTGCAGTAAGTAGAGCATCGGCCCTGGAGTCAGAAGGACCTGAGTTCGGATCCAGCCTCAGACACTTAACGCACACCCAAACGAAAAAACCTAGCCGTGTGACCTTGGGCAAGTTACTTAACCCCAATTGGCCTCCAAAAATTGCAAAAAAAAAAAGAAAGAAAGAAAATTCACAGAATCGGGGGCGGAGCCAAGATGGCGGAGTAGAAACAGCACCGCCAAGAATCTCTCCCCCCAGATTACCTCCAAACTATGTAAAAGGGGACTCTGAACAACTTCTGGAGCCCCAGCACCCAAAGAACAACACAGAGAAGCTAACCTACCACTGAGGACGGCCCAGTAGCCCTGCAGGAAGGGCCAGCACAGCACTCTGGAAGCTGGCAGCGAAGCGAGCACCACATGGAGAGCTGAGCCCAGGGCCTACGGTTTTAGCCCCAGGGAGGCTGTGCCAACAGCCTGCTGGAGGGACCCCAGAACACCAGAAGCTGTGGCAATTCCAGAAGGGTCCACACAGACATACCTAGGACAAAGTGAGAGGATAGTGCCCTATGGACTTTGGGACCAGTATTTGGGGAACGCGTCAGCTTCCTCCCTGGGGGCTAGAAGCTGCTGAGGAGACACGCCATTTTGGAGTTTTCAGTGGCGGCTCCAGCTCCTGGCCTTCGAACTGTAGGGAGATCCAGTGATCAGTCTGGGGGGGAGGGGCGGTAATCACTCTTGCTTCAGCCTCCCTAGAAATGGATTGTGATCTTCGGGGGAGGTCTTGGGGCGGGTTTCCAGCTTGCCAGAAACGGATGTTGCCTCCCCACATGTTCGGGACGAAGCTGCCCTGGCTGGTGGCAGTTTCTACTGTGGCAACAAGCCCAAAAGTCAAGTAATTAAGTGGCATCATGCCAAGACAAAGGAAACAAAATAAACAGAAAAATGCAACATTAGACTCCTATTTTGGGGGCAAAGAGGATCGAAGCATGTATGAGTCAGAGGACTGTGAGGTCAGAAATCCTGCTCCAAAAGCCCCAAAGGAAAATATGAGTGGGTTACAGGCCATAGAGGACCTTAAGAAGGACTTTTAAAATCAAATAAAAGAAGTGGAGGAAAAATTGGGAAGAGGAATGAGAAGAATGCAGGAAAAGTATGAAATGAGGGTCAATAGCCTGACTGAGGAAAACAACACCTTAAAAAATAGACTAACTCAAATGGCAAAGGAGGCCCAAAAAGGGCAATGAGGAGAAGAATGCCTTAAAAAGTCAAATTTTCCAGATGGAAAAAGAATCTCAAAAGTTCACTGAGGAGATTCATTCCTTCAGAATTAGACTGGAGCAAATGGAAGCTAGTGACTTTATGAGAAATGAAGATGCTATTAAACAGATCCAAACAAATTAAAGAATAGAAGGCAATGTGAAATATCTCATGGGAAAAACCACTGACCTGGAAAATAGATCCAGGAGAGAGAATTTAAAAATTAGTGTACTACCTGAAAGCCATGATCAAAGAACGAACCTAGAAATCACCTTTCAAGAAATTCTCAAGGAAAACTGCCCTGACGTTTTAGACCCAAGGGCAAAATAGAGGTTGAAAGAATCCACCTGAAAATCAACTCCCGAAAAAGATCCCAAAAAGAAAACTCCCAGGAATATTATAGCCAGGTTCCAGAATTCCCAGATCAAGGAGAAAATACTACAAGCAGCCAGGAAGAAACAATTTCAATATTGTGGAAATGCAATCAGAATAGCCCAGGACCTGGCAGCTTCTACACTGAGGGATCAAAGGGCATGGAATATGATATTCCAGAGGGAAAAAGAGCTGGGACTGAACCCCAGGGTCACCTACCCAGCAAAATTGAGTATTTTGTTTCATGGGAAAATATGGGTATTCAGTGGAATAGAGGACTTTCAAACATTCTTGAGGAAAAAAAACAGAGTTGAATAGAAAATTTGACATCCAGACACAAGAAGCAAGAGATACCTGAGAAGGTAATCAGGGAAAAGAAATTAAAAAGAACTTATCAAAGTTGACCTATTTACATTCCTACATGGAAAAACAATAACGGTGACTGATGAAATCTCTCTCAGTATGAAAATAATGGAAGAAGGGTATATGGTCACATGAATACATATGTGAATGTGTGTATATATGTATACAGTTATACATGGATAGAGGGCATAGGTTGAATTTGTTGGGAAGGGATGATACCTAATGGGTGAAATTATGAGGTGAGAGAGGAAAGAGGCAAGAGGAGATGGGGAAAGACAGGGTAGGGTAAACTATCTCATGTAGAAGAAGCAAGGGGAAGTGGCTGCAAAGGAGGGGAAGAATAGGAAGCAAAAAAGGCAAAACCACATCCTCATTGAATTTGGTTCAGGGAGAGAATGACATACATACTAAATGGGATATCTCAACCTGAAGCAGAATAGGGGGAAGGAGGATGAGAGGAGGGATGATGGATGGGAGGGCATTCTTGGGGGAAGGGGAGGTTGGAAGTACCCACTATAGAAGAGGGACAGGATCAAGTAGGGAATGGACCAGGTGGGGGGTGAGATGGGTGGGAGGGAATTATAAGCAGCCTTGTACAATATATCTACTATGGTAGTATTTTGCATAGTTATACATGTACAACACATACTGAATTATTTATCTTCCCAGAAGGAATGGGTGACAAGGGAGGAAGGGAATGGATCTGAAATTCGAGGTCTTAAAATTAAATGCTTCAAATATATATAAACACTATTATCAATACTCTTTTGCACGTAGTTGGGAGATAAGATGTACAGGCATCGGGGCACAGAGATTCATCTTGCTCTAATGGAAAAGTCGAAGGGGATAAGGGAGAAGATATGGGAGAGAGCAGGATGGAGGAAGCGATATCTTGTGGGACTGCTACTCTGGGAGGGTAGGTAGGGGAAAAACGGGGAAAAAAATGTAACTCAAAATCTGGCGGAAATGAATGATGTAAAACAGGAGTTAATAAAGCATTTGTTTAAATAAGAAAAAAAAATAAAATTCACAGAATCAGGAAATGGAGTGTCTAGTGAGATGAACAGCAAGGAGGTGAGTGGATCACAGAATAAGTGCAGAGGAAGACTGGAAGCAGGGACAGGCTATGAAGGGCTTTAAAAACCAAGTTTATATTTGATTTTTGATATGGTAGGGAGCTCCTAGAGTTTATTAAATGTGAATATGACACAATCAGACCAGCCCTTCTAGAAGCTCTTTTGGGAGCTTAATGGAAGATGAACCAGAGTGGGGGCAGAGACTTCAGAGAGGGCCAGCAGGCCATTGCAATAGTCCAGGTGTGGTAAGTCAATGTAGCTTGAACTTTAAGAATAGCGTATCTCAATAAGAATCATTAGATTAAAATGAGGAAAAAATGCACTAGAGAGAAAGAGACATAGAAACAGTAGGAAAGTATAAAGAAAGAAACTATAGATTAATTATAATCCTAAAATAATGGGGCCACCTAACTGGAGTTGTAGAAGCAAGGAGACCTAGCAATATAATAAGAAGTACTATTTGGAGTATAATATTGAGAAATCATTAGAAGTCAATCAAGAAAAATATGATTTCTTTTTTAAATCATTGGTATCTCTCTTTTTTGCCTCATCTTCATTTCCTCACATATTCCTCTTCTCTCACACTGAGAGAAACTCATAACAAGGAAAGGAAAGGAAAGGAAAGGAAAGGAAAGGAAAGGAAAGGAAAGGAAAGGAAAGGAAAGGAAAGGAAAGGAAAGGAAAGGAAAGGAAAGGAAAAAGGAAAGGAAAGGAAAGGAAAGGAAAGGAAAGGAAAGGAAAGGAAAGGAAAGGAAAGGAAAGGAAAGGAAAGGAAAGGAAAGGAAAGGAAATAGAAAAAAGCATCATGGCAAAAAATGAGCCATAATATCAACCAATTCTGACATTATAATGTATTCTCTGCATGGAGTTTCCAAGCACTGCGTTGGTTCACATATTTTCTGATGCTTCTTTGTATTCTTCATATTCATCATTCCTTAGAGTACAATAATATTTTATAAAGTAATGTCTTAGATCAACATGAAGAGGAATATTGTAACTGTCATAAGAGTGAGTTTGAGTTATGAGAGCTGCACAAAGAAATAAGAACAAGGAGAATCAAAGGCAGGAATTAAAAACAAAATTGTTCAGTAATATCTTATTCTTAATGACCCCATTTGGAGTTTTCTTGGCAAAGATGCTATTTCCTTCTCCATCTCTTGTTATGGATGAGGAAACTGAAGCAAACACAGTTAAGTGACTTACCCAAGGTCATTCAAAATGAGTGTCTGAGACCAGATTTGAACTCAGGTCTTCCTGACTCCAGGACTCTATACACTGTACCACCTACTTGTCCAACCACCCCCCCACAAAAAAAAACAGAATTGGATGAGGTTACAAGTGATTTCAAATCAGTACAGTAGAGACTAGGAGCTCAAACAAGTACTAATATATCCTAGGCACTAAAAGGAACTCATAAGAAATTTAAGACAGAAACAAAAAAGTATAACCTAAAAGAGAAGCATGTGCCAGGTCATAACTGATCTGGCCTGCAGTCCAGTGGCTCTGATATCAAATACTGTAATAGAAGAAAGAACAATTAGGAAGTCGTCACTTAAGAGACCAAGCCAAGTTGCTCACTTTTGCACTCATTATAGAGCTCATCATAAAATAAATAGAAATATTTATCAAGAATACTTTATTGAGCAAGATGGCAGAGTAGAAACAGCACTTCCAAGGTGCTCTGCCCCACACCACCTCCAAACAATGTAAAAGGGGAATCTGAACAACTTCTGGAGCCCCAGCACCCACAGAATGACACAGAGAAGCTAACCTCCTGCTGAGGAAAGCCCAGCAGCCCTACAGGGAGCAGCCAGTGCAGCGCTCTGAGAGCAGGCAGCACAGCACACTGGGAACCAACAGCACAGCGCTCTGGGAGCCGAGCCCAGGCCCGCATGAGCCGAGGTGTTAGCCCCAGGGCAGCTGGGCCAGCAGCCAGCTGGAGGTACCCCAGAACACCAGCAGCTGTGGCGATTCCAGAACTATCAGCACAGATATGCCTAGGACAAAGTGAGAGGTTAGTGCCCTATGGACTTTGGGACCAGTATTTGGGGAACACATTGGCTTCCTCCCCTGGGGGCGAAAAGCTGCTGAGGAAACGAGGCACAGAGGCCATTTTGCAGCTTCAGTGGCTGCTCCAGCTCCTGGTCTGCAAACAGTAGAGAGAACCAGCAATCAGTCTGGGTGTTAATCCCTCTTGCTTTAACCTGCTTGGATCTGGATTGTGGTCTTGGGGGGAGACTTGAGGTGGGTATCCAATTTGCCAGAGTGGGTGGAGGCTTTACAGAGGCCACCCAACCTCCAGAAGTAGTGAAGACCACACATATTCGGGATAGAAGCTCCCCTGTCTGGTGGCAGAGTCCTACTGTGGCAACAAGCCCAAAAGTCAAGAAATTAAGTAGCAATATGCCTAGGCAAAGGAAACAAAATAAACAGGAAAATGCAACTTTATACTCCTATTTTGGGGCAAAGAGGATCAAAGCATGGAACAAAAGGGGGACTGTGAGGTCAGAACTCCTGCACCAAAAGCCCCAAATGAAAATACAAGCTGGCTACAGGCCATAGAGGACCTTAAGAAGCAGATAAGAGAAGTGGGGGGAAAATTGGGAAGATAAATGAGAAAGATGCAAGAAAAGTATAAAATGACAGTCGACAGCCTGACTGAGGAAAACAACACCTTAAAAAATAGACTAACTCAAATGGCAAAAGAGGCTCAGAAAGGCAATGAGGAGAAGAATGCCTTAAAAAGCCAAATTTGCCAGATGGAAAAAGAATCTCAAAAGCTCACTGAGGAGAATCATTCCTTCAGAATTAGACTGGAGCAAATGGAAGCTAGTGACTTTATGAGAAATCAAGATGCTGTTAAACAGATCCAGACAAATGAAAGAATAGAAGGCAATGTGAAATATCTCATGGGAAAAACCACTGACCTGGAAAATAGATGCAGGAGAGATAATTTAAAAATTATTGGACTACCTGAAAGTCATGATCAAAGAAAGAACCTAAAAATCATCCTTCAAGAAATTCTCAAGTCAAATTGCGCTGATGTTTTTGACCCAGAGGGGTAAATAGAGATTGAAAGAATCCACCGATCACCTCCTGAAAAGGATCCCAAAAAGAAAACTCCTAGGAATATTATAGCCAGCATCCAGAACTCCCAGATTAAGGAGAAAATGCTACAAGCAGCCAGGAAGAAACAATTTCAATATTGTGGAAACACAATCAGAATAGCACAGGACCTACCTGGCAGCTTCTACACTGAGGGATCAAAGGGCATGGAATATGATATTCCAGAGGTCAAAGAGCTGGGATTGAAGCCAAGGGTCACCTACCCAGCAAAACTGAGTATTTTGTTTCAGGGGAAAATGTGATCATTCAGTGGAATAGAGGACTTTCAAGCATTCTTGAGGAAAAAAACAGAGTTGAATAGAAAATTTGACATTCATACACAAGAAGCAAGAGATGCTTGAGAAGGTAATCAGGGAAAAGAAATCAAAAGGAACTTATCAAAATGGAACTATTTACATTCCTACATGGAAAAACAATAACTGTGTCTGGTGAAACCTTTCTCATTATGAAAATAATTGAAGAAGGGTATATGGACGTATGAATACATATGTGAATGTGTGTATATATGTTTACAGGTATACATGGATAGAGGGCACAGGTTGAATTTGGTGGGAAGGCATGATACTTAAGGGGTGAAATTAAGAGGTGAGAGAGGAAAGTGGCAGGAGGAGATGGGAAGACACAAGGTAGGGTAAACTATCTCATGCAGAAGAGGCAAAGGGAAGTAGTTGCAGGGGAGGGGAAGGACAGGAAGGCAAAAAGGCAAAACCATATTCTCATTGAATTTGACTCAGGGAATCACATACATACTAAATGGGATATCTCACCCGGCAGGAGAGTAGGGGGAAGGGGGATGAGAGGGGGGATGATGGAGGGCAGGGCATTCTGGGGGGAGGGGAGGTTGTAAGTACCCACTTTCGAAGAAGGACAGGATCAAAATAGGGAATGGACCAGGTGGGGGTGGGATGGGCGGGAGAGAAATATAAGCAGTCTTTTTTAAAAAAAGAAAGAGAGAAATTACTTCTCCAGGGCCAAATTCAGAGACCCCAACCACTGACAATGGGAAAACCTAAGTTTCTTGAACTGGATCATAGGACAAGATATTACTTCAATGCTTCCATTACATTGTAAGCTCCTTGAGTACAGGAATTCTCTTTTGTCTTTTTTATCTCCAGCACTTAGCACACTGCTTGGCACACAGTAGGCACTTAATAAATATTTATTGATTAATTGACATAAAAAGGAATACTTAATTGAACTTGATAATTGAACTTGATAACAGTCTAGAGGGCAGGAATGTCCAGACAGGTTTATGAGATATTTAAGAGACCGAGATTTTAAGGAATACAGAGTTGTGAATTTTACATGGAGAACTGTCTGCTATGAATATAGCCTATGTCATTTGCAAGAGAAGATGGAAGCAACCCTAGGAGATGTTAAGGACCCATAGTGAACTCAGAAGGAACTCCTCTAGAATGGAGTCAAAAGAACATTGAAGAGAACCCAAAATATCACAGCAAACTGAGGAACCACTTAACTACTGAAAAGATGTGTAAGCCCTGATTTCTGCTTAGCGTTCTAGTCATGTCCAAATCGTAAGTCTTTTAATTGAATTTTTTTAAATTCTAGAGCAACAGAACCCACAAAAAGATGAAACCACTTGGAAGGTCTATTGCACCAAGGTGAGAAAGGAGCGCAGTCCAACACAGACCATGCCAGCACAGATTGGGCCCCAGCAAACCAAGAGAAGACCTTGGCACTGAATCAACAGTGGCCAAAGCAGCTGTTACTTCCATAGATCTCAGCCCACAGACAGTAAGTGGGTCAAACAACTGGTCAGAAGGACTTGATAGGGGTATTTTTGCTAGCACTGAGGCAGGACTCTGTAGCTTTGCACATACTCAATTCAGGTCACGGTCCTGGGTAGTAGTCCAAGCATGAGGAAAAGCACCAGCATGGTAAAGCTTGTGGCCACAATAGAGGGAGGACCGTCCTCCAAGTTCCAGGGCAGACTAGAGCACAGGAGAATAGTAAACACCTCTCCTTAGATCATATCACCTTGGAAGACCTGAAACCTTACAGGTCCCTAGAAGTACCTCTGAAAACAGCTGCACAAAACCCCTGCAGTTCAGGATAATGCTTCCTCCACCTTGGAAGCAGAGACCTACTTTAACAAAGACTTAAAAGCCAAGTAATAGACTAGGGAAATGAGCAAACAATGGAAAAACTCTGACTTTAAAAAGTTACTATGGTGACAAGGAAAAGCAAAACACACACTCATAAGAAGACAACAAAATCAAAGCTCCTATATCCAAAGCCTCTAAGAAAAATATGAACCACGGAAGAGCTTTAAAAAGATTTTTAAAATCAAGTAAGAGAGAGAGGAAACATTGGGAAGAGAAATAAAAGTGATGCAAGAAAATCATGAAAGGGCTGAGCCAAGATGGCGGAGTAGAAACAGCATTTCCAAGGGGTTCTCCCACCAGACCTCTTCCAAACCATGTAAAAGGGGACTCTGAACAACTTCTGGAGCCTCAGCACCCGCAGAACAACACAGAGAAGTTAACCTACCACTGAGGACAGCCCAGCAGCCCTGAAAAGAGGGCCAGAGCAGCGCTCTGGGAGCCGACAGCCCAGCGAATGGAGAGCCCAGCCCATGTCCGAGTGAACCGTAGTTTTAGCCCCAGGGCGGCCAGGCCAGCAGCCACCTGGAGGGACCCGAGAACACCAGCAGCTGTGTCGATTCCAGAATTATCAACACAGACATGCCTAGGACAAAGTAAGAGGTTTCTAGGGGAAGTCATGACCCAGGACATAGAGATGATCTTTAGGAGCTTCTGGGACCCCTTAAGTATCTTCATGCTGCCCTGTCTCCGAGAGCCCTCTGTGTGTGTCCTAGAGTATGTGCTCAGGACATGGTGGCTGCCTGGTGGATTGACTGACTTCCCATCTTTACAGGATTTGGGGAGATCCTCGGTCCCAGCACCCAGCTTGCAGACTATGGACTTTGCAGCCCTATGGACTTTGGGACCAGAATTTGGGGAACAGCTTCCTCCCCTGGGTGCTAGAAGCGGCTGAGGAGTGGCGGCACACTCGCCATTTTGCTGTTTCAGCTCCTGGCCTGCGAATTATAGGGAGATCCAGTGATCAGTCTCAAGGGGGTAATCGCTCTTGCTTTAACCTACCTGGATCTGGATTGTGCTCTGGGGTGGAGGTCGTGGGGTGACTATCCAGCTTGCCAGAACCGGAAGTTGTGAAGAGCCCAGCTTTGGGACAGAAGCTCCCCTGTCTGGTGGCAGAGTCCTCCTGTGGCAACAAGCCCAAAAGTCAAGTAATTAAGTGGCAACATGCTGAGAAAAGGAAAAAAAATAAACAAAAAATGCAACATTAGACTCCTATTTTGGGGGCAGAGAGGATCGAAGCATGGAACAGTCAGAGGACTGTGAGGTCAGAAATCCTGCTCCAAGGGGCGGCTAGGTGGCTCAGTGAATAGAGCGCCGGCCCTGGAATCAGAAGGACCTGAGTTCGGAGCCGGCCTCCGACACTTAATCCGCACAAACAAAAACCTAGCCGTGTAACCTTGGGCAAGTTACTTAACCCCAATTGCCCTAAAGGGGCGGCTAGGTGGCGCAGTGAGTAAGAGCGCCGGCCTCGGAGTTTGGATGACCCGAGATCAGATCCGGCCTCAGAAAAATGAGCACCCACGCATAAATCAAATGACTAGCCGTGTAACCTTGAGCAAGTTACTTAACCCCAATTGCTTTAAAAAAAAAAAAAAGAAATCCTGCTCCAAATGCCCCAAAGGAAAATATGAGTGGGTTACAGGCCATAGAGGACCTTAAGAAGGACTTTAAAAATCAAATAAGTGAAGTGGAGGAAAAATTGGGAAGAGAAATGAGGATGCAGGAAAAGTATGAAATGAGGGTCAACAGCCTGACTGAGGAAAATAACACCTTAAAAATAGACGGCAAAGGAGGCCCAAAAGGGCAATGAGGAGAAGAATGCCTTAAAAAGCCAAATTTTCCAGATGGAAAAATAATCTCAAAAGTTCACTGAGGAGATTCATTCCTTCAGAGTTAGACTGGAGCAAATGGAAGCTAATGACTTTATGAGAAATGAAGATGCTGTTAAACAGATCCAAATAAATGAAAGAATAGAAGGCAATGTGAAATATCTCATGAGAAAAACCACTGACCTGGAAAATAGATCCAGGAGAGACAATTTAAAAATTAGTGTACTACCTGAAAGCCATGATCAAAGAAAGAACCTAGAAATCACCCTTCAAGAAATTCTCAAAGAAAATTGCCCTGATGTTTTAGACCCAGAGGGTGAAATAGAGGTTGAAAGAATCCAGAGATCACCTCCTGAAAAAGATCCCAAAAAGAAAACTCCCAGGAATATTATAGCCAGGTTCCAGAATTCCCAGATCAAGGAGAAAATACTCCAAGCATCCAGGAAGAAACAATTTCAATATTGTGGAAACACAATCAGAATAGCACAGGAGCTGGCAGCTTCTACACTGAGGGATCTAAGGGCATGGAATATGATATTACAGAAGGCAAAACAGCTGGGACTGAAGCCAAGGATCACCTACCCAGCAATACTGAGTATCTTGTTTCAGGGGGAAATATGGTCATTCAGTGGAATAGAGGACTTTCAAGCATTCTTGAGGAAAAAACCAGAGTTGAACAGAAAATTTGACATCCAGACACAAGAAGCAAGAGATACCTGAGAAGGTAATCAGGAAAAAGAAATCAAAAGGAACTTATCAAAGTTGACCTATTTACATTCCTACATGGAAAAACAATAACTGTGACTGATGAAACTTTTCTCAGTATGAAAATAATGGAAGAAGGGTATATGTGCATATGAATACATATATGAATGTGTGTATATGTGTTTACAGTTATACATGGATAGAGGACATAGGTTGAATTTGTTGGGAAGGGATGATACTTAAGGGGTGAAATTAAGAGGTGAGAGAATAAAGTGGCAACAGGAGATGGGGAGAGACAGGATAGGGTAAACTATCTCATGCAGAACAAGCAAGGGGAAGTGGTTGCAGGGGAGGGGAAGAACAGGAAGGCAAAAAGGCAAAATCATATTCTCATTAAATTTGGCTCAGAGAGAGAATGACATACATACTAAATGGGATATCTCACCCTGCAGGAGAGTAGGGGGAAGGAGGATGAGAGGGGGATGATGGAGGGGAGGGCATTCTGGGGGGAGGGAAGGTTCCAAATACCCACTTTCAAAGAGCAACAGGATCAAAGTAGGGAATGTATCAGGTGGGGGGGGGGGTGGAGTGGGTCGGAGGGTTTTGTAAAAGCAGGCTTTTACAATATATCTACTATGTTAATGTTTTGCATAGCTAAACATATACAACACTTACTGAATTGCTTATCTTCCCAGAGGGAATGGGTTACAAGGGAGGAAGGGAATGGATCTGAAATTCGAGGTTTTCAAATTAAATGTTTCAAATATATATAAATACCATTATTAATACTGTTTTGCATGTAATTGGGAGATAAGATGTTCAGGCATTTGGAGCACAGAGACTCACCTCGCCCTCATAGTAGAGTCGAAGGGGATATGGGAGAAGTTATGGGAGAGAGCAGATTGGATGAGGAGATATCTTGTGGAGCTGCTATTCTGGGATGGTGGGTAGGAGAAAAAATGGGGAAAAAATTGTAACTCAAAATCTGGCTGAAATGAATGATGTAAACCAGAAATTAATAAAGCATTTGTTAAAAAAAAAAGAAAATCATGAAAAATGAGTCAACAGTTTGGTAATGGAAATACAAAAAAAAAAAATAGTGAAGAAAATAGCACCTTAAAAAAAAAAACAGACTAAGCCAAATGGTAAAAGATGTCCAAAAAGCCAATGAGGAGAAGAATGCCTTAAAAGGTAGAACTGGCCAAGTGGAAAAGAAGGTACAAAAGCTCACTGAAGAAAATAATTCCTTAAAAATTAAAATGGAGCAAATGGAAGCTAATGATTTATGAGAAATCAAGATATAAAATTAAAAGAATGAAAAAATAGAAGACAATGTGAAATGTCTTATTGGAACAACAACTGCCATGGAAAATAGATCCAAGAAAGATCATTTAAAAATTATTGGACTACCTGAGACCAGTGATGAAAAAAAAAAGATCTAGTCATCATCTTTCAACAAATTATCAAGGAAAAACACCCTAATATTCTAGAACCAGAGGATAAAATGGAAATTGAAAGACCACCTCCTGAAAGAGATAACAAAATTAAAACTCCAAGGAATATTAGCACCAAATTCAAGAGTTCCCAAGTGAAGGAGAAAATATTGCAAGTAGCCAGAAAGAAACAATTCAAGTATCATGAAGCCATAGTCAGGATGACACAAGATTCAGCAGCTTCTACACAAAGGATCACAGAGCTTGGAATATGATATTTCAGAGGGCAAAAAAGATAGAGCAAAAATTGTTACAACAAAGAATGACCTACCCAGAAAAATTGAGTGTAACTCTTCAGGGGAAAAAACTGAAATTCAGGGAGACAAAGGACTTTCAAGCATTCTTGATGAAAAAAAAACAGCTGAATAGGAAATTTGACTTTCATATACAAGACTCAAGAGGAGCAGTAAAAGGTAAACAGGAAAACTTAATAAAGTGAAACTTTTTATATTCCTACATGGGATAATGATAATTATAACTCATAAGACCTTTTTCATTATTAGAGTAGTTAGAAGTTCTGAGTATGTATAGACAGAGGACACAGCAATGAATTGAATATAAAGGGATGATATCTGAAAAATAAAATTAAGGGGTGAGAAAGGAATGCACTGGGAGAAAGAGGAAGGGAGAGATAGAATGAGGTAAAAATCTTGCATAAAAGAGGCAAGAAAAAGATTTTATAGTGGAGGAGAAGAGGGCAAAGGTGAGTGGAAGTGAACGAACCTCAATCTCATCAGAATTGGTTCAAAGAAGGAACAACATACACGCTTAAATGGGTATAGAAATCTATACTACAGTAGAGGAAAGTAGGAGGGGAAGAGGATGAAAAGGGGGACAGTGATAGAAGGGAGGGCAGATTGGGGGAGGAGGTAGTCAGAAGCAAAACACTTTGGAGAAGTGACAGGATGAAAGGAGAGAAAGAATAGAATAAATTGGAAGGAATAGGATGGAGGAAAATAGCATTAGCAATAGTAACTGTGAAAAACACTTGAAGCAAGTTTCTTTGATAAAGGCCTCATTTCTGAAATATATAGAAAATTGAGTCAAATTTATAAAAATAAGAGCCATTCTCCAATTGATAAATGATCAAAAGATATGAACAATTTTCAGATGAAGTAATCAAAGTTATCTATAGCCATATGAAAAAAGTACTCTAACTCACTATTGGGAGAAATGCAGATTAAAATAATTCTGAGGTACCACCTCATACCTATTGGGTTGGCTAATAGGCCAGAATATGTAAATGACAAATGTTGGAGGGGATGTGTTAAAAATGAGGTATCAATGTACTATTGGCAGAGTTCTAAACTGATTCAACCATTCTGTAGAACAATTTGGTCCTATGCCCAAAGGCCTATAAAATCATGCATGACCTTTTGACCTAACAATACCACTACTGTGTCTGTATCCTGAAAGATACTGTAAAAAAACAAAAAGGAAAAGGACTTATGTGTACAAAAATGTTTATAGCAACTTTTTTCTGGAAGCAAAGAATTAGAAATTGAGGGAATTCTTATCAATGAGGGGATGACTGAATAAGTTGTGGCATGTCATTATGATGGAATACTATTGAACCATAAGAAATGATGAGCTGGATACTCTCAGAAAAACCTGGAAAGACTTTCATGAGCTGATGCAAAGTGAAATTTATGGTATGCAAGATAAACAGCAATATATTTTGGAGGGCAATTGGGGTTAAGTGACTTGCCCAAAGTCACATGGCTAGTAAGTGTGTCAAGTGTCTGCAGCCAGATTTGAACCCAGGTCCTCCTGACTCTAGGGCCAGTGCTCTATTCACTGTGTCACCTAGCCACCCCTAATAGCAATATTTTAGGACAATCAGCTCTAAACGATTTAGCCATTCTCAGCAATATAATGATCCAAGAAAATTCTGCAGAATTTATGATGAAAAATGTTATCCATCCCCAAAGAATGAACTGATGATATCTGAATACAGACGTTTTTACTTTCTTTATTTTCTTTGAGTTTTTTTATCTGTTTTCTTTCACAATATGACTACCATGGATGTGTTTTACATGACTACACATGTACAACCCATATAGAATTGCTTACTTGCTCAATGACAGAATGGTGGGGACAAAGGAAGAGAGAGAATTTAGAATTCAAAATCTTAAAAACAATTTTTAAAAATTGTTTTACATGCAATTGGGGAAAAATAAAATACTAAATAAAGAAAAAACAAGAGGAAGTCATTATTGAGCTTTATCCTTCTTGTAAAAATCAATTAGATTTTGATTGTTTTAGTACATTGAATGCCAGATGTTTTATGTGTTTTGGAGTTATTTTGAATGGTACTTCACTTTCTATTATCTTCTCTTTATTGTTTGTCTGTGTGTGTGTGTGTGTGTGTGTGTGTGTGTGTGTGTGTGTGTGTTATTGATTTGGAGAGTTTTTTTTGTAACCTGCAACTTAACTGAAACTATTTGTTATCTAATAAAACTGTAACTGTTGGTTTCAAAAAAAAATTCTACTTCTGTAATACCTTCCTTATATGGTCCTCTGTCCTCTCAAGTGGACAACTACAATAGCCTTTTAATTAACCTCCGTGTATTGCCTCTCCCTACTTCAATTCATCCTCCACTCAGCTACCAAGGTGATAGTCCCAAAATCATATTTCTGACAACATAGAACACTGGACCATGAATTTGATGTTTAAATTCAAAGTAAAGTCTTACATTTAGGGACAAATATTAGCCTCACATGTAAAAGATCAGAGAATCAAAAATATAATAAAAAAGGAAAAGTATGTATTTGTAAAATATGAGTGCATTAATTATTTATCTATTTGTTTGTTTATTCATAGCAACTCTTTTTGTGGTGGCAAAGAATTGGAAACTCAGGAGATGTCTATCAATTGGGGAATGGCTAAACAAGTTATTATATGTGATTTTGATGGAATACTTTTATACTATAAGAAATGGAAAGCAGGATAGTTCCCGAAAAATCTAGTAACTCTTATATGAACTGATGCAAACTGAAGTGAGCAGAACCAGAAGAACATTGTACCCAGTCACAGAAATATCATTAATGATGATCAACTGTAAAAGACTTAGTTATTCTGACCAAGGCAATGATCCAAGACAATTCCAAAGGACCTATGACGAAAAAAAAAAAAATACTACCCACCTCTAGATAGAAATGATGAACTCTGAGTGCAGATAGAAGCATACTTTTTTCACTTTATTTTTCTTGTTTGTGTGTGTATATTTTCTTTTGCAATGTGATTAGAATGGAAATACATTTTGTATGACTTCACATGTATTATTGATATCCTATTGTTTGCCTTAAAGTGAAGTGGGGGGGCAGGAAGGAGAAAGAGAGAGAATTTGTAACTCCAAATTTTTAGAAATGAATGTTTTTAAAAATAAAGTTTAATTTGGAAATATTTAATAAAATACAGATGTATTAAAGACAAAAAAAATGACTTAGAAGTCCACCAGTAAAGGCCTGGGGATTACATTAACCTTCAAGTTTAATGATGCAGCCAAGAACAAATCACTTAATCTCTCTATGCTTTAGTGTTCTCATCTATAAACTAGAAGTAGCAACACTTAGAGTAAACCCTTCATAGGAATGTGAAGCTCAAATGAGGTAATTCATATTAAGGGCTTTATAAACTTTAAAGGACCATATTAATGTCATGTACTAGTGGGTCTATAAAGAAATGTACAAAGTATGGGTGTCATAGAAGTGATATCTACTCCCACTCAGACGAGGCTACTTCTTCCTTAAGAAAGGAGTTCAGAGAACAATGCTTAGATATTTCCTCCAAATTAGATATCAGAGAGACTATCTGAAATGCAGAGGGGAAATCATAGTTTCAGTACTCCATAATTCGCAGGAAAAATTAATCTAACAAAATACCAGTAAGAAGGCCCAGGCCCTAAAATGAGCAACACCTTGATGTAGATAATAGTTTCTTTTCCTTCTTTGTGTCATGACCCTTTCTGGTAATCTGATGAAGATGTGAGCCCTATATCAAAATCATTTATTTAAATGTATAAAGTAAAATACATAGGATTGCAAGGGAAATTAATTATGTTGAAATTGTTGTTTTTTTTTTTAAGTTCAAGGGTTAAAACTTCTCGTATAGAAAATAGAATATTGGACTTAGAGTCAGAAGAGCTGATTTCAAAACCTGCCTCTGACATTTACTAGTGATACGGCCAAGGACAAATCATTTAATCTCTCTATGCTTTAGTGTTCTCATCTATAAACATTTAGAGTAAACCCTTCATAGGACTGTGAAGTTTAAATGAGGTAATTCATATTAAGGGCTTTATAAACTTTAAAGGAACATGTAAATATTATGTACTATTAGGTCTATACAGAAATGGACAAAGTATGGGTATCATAGGAGTGACATCTACTCCCACTTAGACTAGACTACTTCTTCATTAAAAAGTAAAGAAATAGCCTCTCTCCATGTCAAGTGTCCAAGATGGCACCATCAACAGACAAGAAGACTAAGAGATCAACATGGAAATTTATCCTTGACTTCATCCATGCAATGGAAGATTCCATCTTTGGTTCTGGATATTTTGACACCTTCCCTAGTGAATAATCTACAGTTAAATTTCCTTAAAATTGCATATCTTTTTTCTCTTCTGTTACAAGAAGCATTTCTTGAAGGAGAAGGTTAAGATTAATGAGAACACTGTGGGAGAAAAACCTAGAGAATGTTGTTCATACTGAATGCATGAAAAATTAGATCAACACTGTAGCTGAGAAATAATTCTCCAAAAAACTTCACCAAGAAATACCTTAGGAAGAACCTCTTCATAATTAGCTTCATGTAGTTGCATCTGAAAAAGAAAATTATAACTTCATGTTTGCCAGAGTAGTCAGGATGAGGAAAGGTGTGAATATGAAAATTGGAATGGTGCCCTTTCTTCAGGGCTTTGCATTTTTAAATGTTTAAAAGAATGAGATTTTATGGATGCATTTTATTAGTTAATAAAACTCATATCCAGTATTTCTGTCTTTAAAACAAAAAAAGTAATGAAACCACCCTAGAGAGCTAATTTATCCAAGGAATTTAGGTCCCAGCAATTGCCACGGCACCTTGTTCACCCAAGTACAAAACTTTAGTTCAGGGGTTCCTCGGGGTTTGACACATACTGATGACCAGCATGCTAGTGCTCAGAGCCAGAGGCAAAAAAACTGCTCCCGCTATGTCGTTGGTGAATGTCCTTTCCATTCTACTGCTAATTAGACTTCTCTTGTGGATGTTTGATAATATTGTATATCTCATTTCATTCCCATACTGAACTTGAACCTGAGTACCTGAGTCAGGCCTGGCTTACAATATTTGGTATTAGTTGGAATAATTGGATTGAAATGACAAAATAAGCCTTTCTGGTTGGGGGTGAGGAGTGCAATGTGGTGCAAAGGGACATCTGGTAATTGGATGCCCTGATCAAGTGGCCTTGCACAGCTTTATTCACATCCCATAGACAGGGGACCCACTAACCAATGGACCAAAATTTAATCTATGTTTACTCAACAGTTAGAGATTATTATGAATGTGATCTGGGTGTCAAAGCACTGTGCCTCGAAGGCAACAAATGTTATAAATTGCCCAAACTGTCATTTTTTGAATGTGTGCAGCATGGCATTTAGCAATGATAGGACACAATGTTCCCTCTTCAAATTCTCTCCTTTAAGGCCCTCACCTCATACTGTAGACCCAAAATGGAGACCATGAATCAAGAGCTTCCTCTCTTCCCCTCTTCTTCATAGCACATCATTTAAAAATCTATATTCTCCTTCACTCCTGTCTTGCATAAAGACATGGCCCTTTTCTTTGTCAAGGTAAAGCCCTCCAAGTACACCCTTGATCTTATCCTTTTCTGTATACTCAAGGTGATTGTTACCACCATCTGTAATGGTGATGTAATTTTTAATTTGAAGATCCCTTTGTGTTGGCAAAAGTAGCAGGTACTTAGCGCTTAGTAACTGATCAAGCCTCTTTTGGGGAAACAGAGGGTATGAACTCCTGTCTCCTGTTGCTGACATAACAGGAAAGGGTTAGCTGAAACAAGAAGCAGCTAATGCTGTGTATATAAGAAAAGCCCCAGAGAGGCACAGTCAGAGTTTTCATGAGACTAAGATCTGGTGGCAGAGCAGTTACAGAATGGAGAACTGAGCCAGAATTTCCTGAAAACTTGTGGTGGTGGAGCTTCTTCTGAACAGTAGCCTAGGAATCTGGAGCCCAGAGCCAGGATGCAGTAGCCTGGAGCCCAGGTGACAGAAGCATGACGAGGATGCTGAGACTTTTTTTGTGGCTTGGTTGAGCCTTGAATTCCCTGGAGCAGCAATGGTGAAGGATCTGACATAGAGCAGACCTTCTGAACTTCAGTGTGGAGTAGGACCTGCCCAGAGAGCTGGTCAAAGAACTGGGAGCTGTTTGCCATTGAACCCAGGTGACAGTCTGGTGAATCCAGGTAGAATTTGGGACCATGGAAGGGGATCCAGGGAATCTCAGAATAGGCCACAATTCATGATGAAAAAACCTCTCCTTGGGTACTGGAGAGGTCTAACTATAATTATGGAATTATAGTTTACTAGTGACCTAAGGGGTGGAGGGTTTTGTGTATGACACTTAGTAATTTATTGCTGAATAAGTAACTGATTGAGTTAATCAAGACTTTGCCCCATGAGCGGAAGACTTTGACTATGTACTTTGAGACTACTGATAAGTGACTGATTGAGTTAACTTAAGAGTAACTATTTTACTTTGAGACTATGTTGTGAATGTTATATTGTGATTTTCTGTGATAAGTTGTAATATTGTGAATGCTGTACCTTGATTCTCTGTGAAAGTTTTGCTTTGATTTGTTATGGAATAAACAGAGTGATCACTATACTGTGTAATCAGAACCTTAAAAGCTGTTCACAGTAGCATTCTTCTGGAAAGCTGCTTGTGCATGGCATACACTATCACCCCTATTCTCTTTAATTTTTTACCTCTCTTTGTCTACTAGCTCCCTCCTTGAAGCCTAACAAGCATATTAAAAAAATCCCTCATTTGATCCAACCACCCCTGCTAGTTATCATTCAGTATTACTCTTCCCTTTCTCAGCTAAAATCCTTGAAAAAAAATCTCTACTAGATGCTTCAACTTCTACTGTTATTCTCTTCTCAATCCCCATTAATGAACTCAAACTACTCTCTTCAAAATTACCAATGATCTCTTAATATCCCAATCTAATGGCTTTTTCTTAATTCTCCTTCTTCTTAATCTCTCTACAGCCTATCAATCACCATTTCCTCCCAAATATTCTTCTCTAGGTTTTTATAATACCGGTTGTAGCAGCAAGCACCCCAACATCCCCAGGGTGGCTGCCAACACCTTTGCCAACACAAATTCTTAGATCTGCTTTTCAAAAGGAAAGCAACTCAAAATCAGTTAACAAGCTTACTTTAATCAAACAAACATACATCATTTACCTACTTCAGGGGGGAAAGGTCAGCACCCTGAACTTCAGAGTATACAGACAGAGTATACAGAGTATACAGTTTCAAAACAGAAACAGACAGATCAAGCAGAGATATTTCCAAACTGCCCAACCATTACATACATACATCAATACCAAATCACAGCCACCAGAGAGGGAAGGGTCAACATCTGGGTTTTCAAAGCCGGGGGGCTCTCAACAGCAGCCCAGAGTCTCAACTGGTCAAATCACACAACACTTCTCAAAGTGAGCCCCAAAGCAAAGCCTCCTATCACGGCTTATATAGCCTTCTCCTGGCTCAGAGAATGTAACAACCTTCTTGACTCACTGCCCAATCACAAAGTATCTAGGTGTGGGCTTTCCTGAAAAACAAGCCTCCCACCACAGACTCCAGGTGCACTTAACCTAGGGGCAGGGAATATCTTTAAATTTGCATTTCCATTACACCAGTAGAATAGAATATGGTATCACGTTGTATCATATCATATATCATCATATCACATCATATTATTTTAATATATGAAATAGTATCTCCTGGTTCTCCTCCCTTTCTGACCACCACTTTCTGGACTCCTTTGCTGGATCTACATCTAAATCATGTCCACTATTAGAATCACTCAAGATTACATACTGGGTCCTCTTCTCCCTATTCTCTTTCACTTGGAGATCTTATTCTTTCCTATGGATATAATTATCATAACTATTCAAGTGATTCCCAGATCCATCTATCCAGACTCTCCACTGAGTTCTAATATCAGATCACCACGTGCTTTTAGGATATCTTGAATCCGAAGCCTAACTGGCATTTCAAACTCAATATGTACAAAACAGAGTTCAGTATCTTTCTGCCAAAACTATCTGTGACTCCTCTCCCTCTCCTATCTCAAATTTACAACCTATTTCCAAACCTTGTCATTTATACCCTCACAACATCTCATATGTAGCCCTTTCTCTCTGTTCACACAACCACTAGGAACTTTGAGAAAAGGATATAAATTCAAATGAAGAGTAAATAATTTGATATTAAAGAATTCTTTGGTTAAATAAATTTTAGAAATAACAAATACTTTCATTAAAGAACTGGAAAAAATGAGGCAACAAACTGAAACTTTAGGGCTGCAGACAAAACAACCCTTAGGGAAAAATATATATAAACACATTCATCAACATATATTCTTTTTTTCCTTCTTCTTCTCTTACAAGGCTACCATCATAATTCTTGCAATGGGCTCCTAATTATAATTACTCCTGCCTCAAATCTCTCCCCTATACAATCCATCCTCCACACAGTTACCAAAGTCATTTTTCCTGAGGGGCATACTCCAGTGCCTGTCTATTGCCTCTCAGATCAAAGAAAAGCTCCTCTTTTGGCCTTTCAAGACCTTTACAGCCTGGATGCAATCTATCTTTTCAGTCTCATTATATATTATTGCCTGTCTTGCTGCACTCCATAGTTCGGACAAACCAGCCTTCCTACAGTTGTTCACACATGACACTCCCCACAAGGCATCTGAATTTTTTTTTCCACCGGCAATTCCCTATGCCTGGAAAGCACTGCCCCATCACTTCCACCTCTTAGAAGCCTTTGCTTTGTTAAGAGCTCTACTGAAACATCATCCTCTACACAATAACTTTCCTGATCTCTGCAACTGCTAGTGCCCTCCCCCCAAAACTGATCTTAGATTATTTTGTGTGATCTTATTCATATACATGTTGTCGTTCTTCCCGCGCCCTACCCCGCCCCCCCCCCCAATAAGCTGTAGGCTCTAAAAGAAAAGGAACTCATTCAGTTCAGTCTTTGTATTGAAAGCCTAATGAAGTGCATGGTATATAATAGATATTTAATAAGAGCATGTGGAACCATTGATTGCTTGCTTGTTTGATTAATGGAGGGCATGCTAGATTCGGAGTCAGAGAACCTGGAATATGATCTGCCATTGACTCTCTGTGTGACCATAAACAAATCATTTCCCATTTGGGGCTCAGTTTCCTCAGCTATAAAATGGAACAGATTCCTCTAATTCTTAAGCCTACAGTGCTATGAACCACCCGGGTGCATAATAATCTTTTTTTCTTCTGGAAATATCATATCTATTTAACTTAGAAAGGAGGTCAACAAATTGAAAAATTGCTTTTGAGTGTAGGAATCAGTCTCAGTTTAGAAATCACATGAATTTGTTAAAATCCATCAAAAAGTGCTTTCAAAATTCAAACACCCAAGTATTACTCTATATTTCCTTCTTTGTGCCTAATATCAAAAGCATAGAAGGATCAGTAAGAACCTTCAGAGTCTACCAAAATCTAATCCAAAACTCAACCACAGAGATAACTGAAATTTTCATCTCTGAGAGAATAACATTCCATTCATTTCAATTCAGCAAAAAGTATCTGCCACTTCTTTTTTTCTTTTTTTTTTAATAAGCAATTGGGGTTAAGTAACTTGCTCAAGGTTATGCCACTTCTTATGTACAAGGGATTCCAAGGAATTAATGAAACCGATCTTTCCTTTAAGCTTACATTCTACTGAATTTGGAGCTGGATAGGACTTTAGAGTTTATCTAATTCAGCTCCCTTGATTTTACAAATGATGCCCAGCAGGAGAAAAGACTTGCTCAAAACCACAAAGGTAGAAAAGATGGTCCCCTCCCTTCTCAAACCAATATTAGAGAGACTGCAGGATAGGAGGAGGTATAACTGAGGATTTTACCCATTTCCTTTCCTTATAAAACATGTTATCAGGGTGGCTAGGTGGCATTTATTTTTAATAAACAAGCTTTTATTTTCTCTCCCTCCTACATCCACCCCACCCGGAGAGGGGGGAGGAAAAACAAAACTCTTATAACAAAGATATTAGTCAAATGAAAGAAACTCTCATATTCTTTTGAGAATTTTTACTATTACCATGCTCAACAATGTGGATCTCATTCTACACATTTAGTTCATCACTTCTTTTTCATCATTAGTCTCCTGGAATAAGGGTCTTTCATTTCACTGATCAAAGTTCTTAACTTTTATAAAATTCATATTTTATAGTGTTGCTATTATAATATGTTATTCTTACGGTTCTTCTCACCTCATTCTGCATCACAAGACTTTCCAGATTTCTCTCAAACTATCCCCAAGAAAGAGGAAAAGTATTTACATATTGCAAAAATATGGATAGCAGATCTTTTTGTGGGGATATAAATGCAAGCAAGGAAAACAGTCCTACCTTCAAGGACCTTATGTTCTAATGGAAGGAGACAAAGGAAAGGGGAGAGGAAAAGAGGGAAAGACCACTTCTCCAAGGACTATGTGGCTGGAAAAGAAGGTGAAGTCTGAAGAAGAGCTTACATAAGCATAAGATAAAGCATGATTGGAGTCCTTCCTAAGTAGTGATCCTTAAGAGAAAGTCACCAATGTGCCAGGTCTGTGCTAGCACAACAATGTGACCATTGAGGATGCAGTAGAATCAAGGATAATGAGGTAAAATATAGCATGTGACTGGAATAGAATACTAGTGTAACAACTTCCACAACATGCTTCCTTTTTTGGTGGTTTAAAAAAATAGACACTAAGAAACAGGTTAAATAGTAGTAGTTAATGCTTGGGGTAGCCTCTATCTGTTTGTCTCTCTGTCTCTGTCTGTTTGTCTCTCTATCTCTCTTTGTCCCTCCCTCCCTCACCTTCCTATATGTGTGTTTGTATGAATTCATATACCCACATGATAACCTTTGCTGTTTTCTTTTAGTATTGGAGAGTTGGTGAATTGTTGGTGAGGAAGTGGTTGGTGGGGAAAAATCTAGAGCAGAGAGAATTAAGGGTAAATTTTAGTTTGAAATGCATAATAGATGCTTACTATTTGTCCCTGCCTACGTCTTGCTCAAGATCTCAAACAGGGCTAGTAGCTTCCCCCAACTCCTAGAGTCCCCTTGATGGTGGACTAATAAGGACATCATTGGACAACAATCCATATTATCCCTAGGGAAGTAAAGGAGAAGGTACAAGAAAAGGGAATACTTTTTCTTGTTGACCTTGACAGACAGAACTCTCCTTGGACTACCATAAGGAACTAGAGAGATTATGAAACCTGAAACACACAATTAGAATCCTAAAGGTGTTGAAACATACTTAAAGGCTGACATTTTACTGTGTCATCAGATTAGAATTGGTGGTCTTGAGACCACCATGATAATGTCCCCTTAGGGAAAGCTGTAAGCTTGTAAAACATACTCATGGAAAAATACTGTCAATAATATTTTTCCTAAGGTTGACATAGCTGTGTGCCCAATATAATATTTAGTCCACCACCAACTTTTTCCCCCTCATAAACAACCCCTCCAAAAGTATTTTACCCTGATCTCTAAAATGCAAATAAGCCAGCTCCAGGGGGGTACTCCAAATCAGTGTATAAGAACCCCTTTCTCAAAAGGGCACCTTGGAACATACCCTCCCCTCCAGTTAGTTCACACTTTTCTGCTGCTTCAGTTCTTCCCTACTAAATGGATCCATGTCTCTGTGCTCAACAATGCAGGTTCTTATGAGTTATTCTCTATGTTAGTGTGTGTGTGTGTGTGTGTGTGTGTGTGTGTGTGTTAAAGTGGTTCCCTTCCTCCTCTCTCCTCTCCCTTTACTTCTCTTTGCCATTGCTTATAATAAAATTTTGTATTGAGCTGATTGCCATTGCTTTACATTTTTTCTCAGCATCTGAACTCATTACAGGATTGTTTTCTCTCACTTTTCTGGCTTACCCACAGGTTTATCTTTCAACAGAAACTGGTTACTTGGACAAGGACTTAACCTGTTGATAGCAACACTTATGCCAAAGGAACATGGCACTGTGAGCCCAGTTGTAGAAAGCAAAGAACAATATGGGAACCTTGAATCCTCCCAGGAGGAACTTACTTATGACAGGGGAATTTCACAAAACAAAATGCCTAAAAACATTGACTAAAAAGTTAAATATAATTTTTAAACACTATGTTTACCTGGAAGTCAAGCTTTGTCTATTCTTGGTCTACTTTTGTAGTTCAGTTGTTTTCAGTCATGTCTGACTCTTCATGACTTCATTTGGGATTTTCTTGGCAAAGATACTGGAGTGGTTTGCCATTTCCTTCTCCAGCTGGTTTGACAGGTGAGGGAACTGAGGAAAAGAGTTACATTACTTACCCAGGGTCACATAGCTAGTAAGTGAATGTCTGAAGCTAGATTTGAACTCAGGAAGATGAGCCTTCCTGACTCCAGAGCCAGTACTCTATCCACTGTGCCACCTAGCTTGGTTTTGTGCCACCTATTCTTGGTCTACAGAGTCAAAGTAAAATGAAAACTTGACATGTAATACTTTCTGCAATGTTTATCCAACTTGGACTCATACTTATGGGTATACTAGATAGATAGATAGATAGATAGATAGATAGATAGATAGATAGATAGATGTATATATAGGGAAAGAGAAATATGAACAAGTAGATCTACATATGTATATGTATACATGCTCATCGACACATATGTCTGTGTGTATATACATACATGTTCACATAGTTGTATCTATCATGAACATGTATGTCTACATATATGTTTGTATGTATGTGTATTTGTATGAATGTATAGGTAGATAGATATAGGTTGTTGTTTGTCCTTCATTCTCAAAGAGGACCATGATGACATCAAGAAGATGTTATGACTTGCAAATGAATTGGATTTAAGTGAGAGAGGGCTGTACAAAGTCACCAGCCTCACTCTGCTATCTGGGTCCAGAGACAAGTTAGGGATCAGAGAAACCAGAGAGGACCCTCAGATATAGATATAAGCATGATAGATAGAAGGCATTACCTCAGAGAATGGATCAAGGATCCTAAGTACTTTTGTTGTGTCTTCTTCTCCATTTATGTTTCTTTATGCTAATTTTCCTTCACCTGGTAAAAGAATCAGAGAGAGAAAATGCTTCCTTCCCAGAAAAAAAAAATTTACTTTGTAATTTCATCTCAATTCAGGCAATCCACACGTAATACATAATGGATTCTCAGGAAATTATATTGCTGTATGAGGCAGGGGGTTTCATTTAAACTGTTCTAATGTGAAAATTTCCCAGCTCTGTGTTAGAATTATCAGTTATTCAGAAAAAGTTGAAATAAAAAATCATTTTCAGTCATAAGCAAACCTTGTCAGCTTCCAGATTATGATGAACAAAATTGAAAACTTGACATCTCTGATCCTTAGGACTTCTCAAAACTCTTCAAAATAAGAATTTGGGGGTCTGTCTATGCCAAGGGTTTAATTTTGAATTCTGCTATATGCTGGAACCAGAGAGGACATTGCCCAGACTATTTACCTCCCGGAGCTCTTATGCTATTTTTCCACAGAAAAAATGACCAGGCACAAATACCAGGGAATAAGGAAGTTGAGAGCCAGAAACAAAATGTTCATCAAAAAAAAAAAAAAAAAAGCTAGTCCCTCTGATCCCATTCCAGCTGTTCTTCCTCCCTCCCTTCATTCCTCTGCTACTTCATCTCCAACTCTATCTCCACCTGAAAGAGTAACAGATGCCCCTCTCACAAACATATGTTGTAGCCAAAGATATCCAAAATTATCCTGGAGCAAAACATTTTCCAGCATGAAGAATCTAATGAAATTCCTAAGAAAGAGGGTGTGGTCTTTCTATTGGTGTTGCTAGAGCAGTATTACACAGAAATCAGAGATGTTGAAAGACTTCTTATTTCCATCCCGTATCTACTTCCAGGAGCTCAGCCTGATCAGACAGTAGGTTGACAAGCTGGAAAATGAATTCTACAAGCTCCAGGAAACACTGAAGACCTCTGCTTCACAGTATTCTTCTTGCCCAGATTGCCATATAACATGTCACTTGAAGACTCAACTTCCAGAGGACCTTGTTCAAGCTGAAACCACTATTAGAGAATTAGCATGGATACTCCCACCTGTGACACTGCAGCCTATGGTTCCCCTTCCTCCTCCTCCACTCCCTCCACCACCTCCGACACCTCTGCCTCTTCTACTCTGCTCAGCATCTTTGGTGCTCAAAAAAACCAGTAGTACCAAAACACTTCAGGCTGAACCATTAAAACAAGATATGCCCATGCATATAACTGTTAAAGATCTGCTCACTGTGAAGTTAAAGAAGACACAGAGTTCTACCAGTACGAGTAAGATTCTGTCATTGCCACAGGAATGAAAGCCACTGGTCACAGCCTCTAATCTTCAGAGTATCTCCCTGAAACCTCAGTCCATATTTCCATCAACTCATGTCACAAATGTGTTACTCACTCCCAGAAAAGGCCAAATGGATCTGAGAAAACTTCTTAGGAAAGTCAACATAGATAGAAGCCCACGAAGTACCCCTCTCATTAATAAAGAAAATATGGAAAATGGAACAGGGTTGACCCCAATAATGACCAAGGCTTTGCGGCAGAAGTTTCCGCTGGCTCACCCAAAGAGCCCTTCCCAAGCTCCATTACCTTCTTCAAACAGCTTTGATTAATAAAATTGATGTCAATGATGGATCACGTTTGAAGATAAAATATTAAATAGCTGTGCTCAAAAGTCATTTTTTAGGATTTCAAAACTCCAGAATTCATCCATTGTATGTCTACACAGCAAAAAGTATAGATCTAAATACTGTCCACTTGTTTCGGTTAGTAAACATGTCCAAATAGGATATTAGTTTAGTTTTAGTTTTCTTTTGCCTTTGGTTGTCTAGATGATCATGCTTAATTAAATGTCATATCCCTTCTCTAATTTATCATGATAGGATATTTTGAGCGACTAACTTAGATCCCAGTCATTTTAAAAAGTCATCTGTAATTGCTACATTTGCCACCCAACAAATAAGTAGATGATAGGGATTGTAGCCCTATGTATCTTTATCCAAACAAGTAAGAGATAGGAGCCTGATGGCCTCAAAAGGTAGACCACACCTCTTCCTCTATCCTGTGTAGCCATTTCTAGTTCACCATAATGCCCTACCAGTCCCTTTTCATATTCTGTATTCAGGAAGTCAAAGGGAAGTTTCATAGACAGCCCTGATAGGTACTATGCTTCTCCTACTATGTCTCCTCCCAAAGGCTTCATGAGTTGACTCTGGGCACAAGGCCACCTCTCCTGTACTTCTAGCCACAGATCAGAGGGAGCTGTCATTAAGCATAAAACCAAGTCTGAGGCTGTTCAAGAAACTCATCTGCTACTCTAAAAATGAGAACAGCAGTCAATGAATCAACAAGGACAGCAGGGGTAGGAAGTATAAGGTCAAAAAACCTCAGTAAGCTTACTGTCTTTCTGGGGAAAACTTCAATATGAGACAAATATAGGAACCTTGGAAAGCTCCTAAGCCAAAAATCTAGTTTAGGGAGTTTTCTAAAATATCAAACCTTGTACAATGGCCCTAGGACATTCCCATCTGAGCTCTGAGGCTATCTATTCTACCTGAACCCTTTCTTAGACAATCATATTTTTGAGATACACAAGTAGCTGTCTTAACACTCACAGTGTATAAATACAGAAGCGTTGTAAGAGACACCTGCCAAAAATGAAATGTATTATTAAAAAATAAAACCTGTTAGCTGTTCTTGTAAAAGCCTAGAACTAAAGAAATGTTCATGGAGGAGACAATTCATTTCTTATTACAGAATGGTATTTTACAAGGTATAAGTGAAGTTACAATAGCTCTACTATATACTGTGTTCACTTTACAAATAACTTGATAATTCACAAAACATAAATGCTGTTGTACCTCTTTGGTTACCAAAAAATTGAAAAGGTTCTACAATAGATATTTAGAGGGAAGGTTCTATAGGTATCTGATAACTATATAGATATATGCAAATACATATATTTGTAAAGCTGCTATGGACATTATACCAGTATTAAGAAATATTACGGCTGGCTAGGTGGTGCAGTGAATAGAGCACCAGCCCTGGAGTCAGGAGTACCTGAGTTCAAATCTGGCCTCAGACACTTAACACAAAAACTAGCCCTGTGACCTTGGGCAAGTCACTTAAGCCCAATTGCCCTCCAAAAAGCAAAAGAAAGAAAGAAAGAAAGAAAGAAAGAAAGAAAGAAAGAAAGAAAGAAAAAGAAATATTACATGTTCCCCGGGTTTACTTTTCAGCTCTTACTATGCCCTTATCACAGTTTGCTTTGTATTTTTCGTAATTCTGTAAACCTAGGGGTCCTTAAAACCACTTTGTACTGTATGCTTTGTTATTAAAATTGAGTGATAACAAAATCAAGCCAACAATTCTGGGGCCATTTAAATGTTTTTTAACAATAAAAATTTTATAATAAATGAAAAAAATAAGAATTTTGAACAAGAGGTAAACTGTGACCTTATTCATAGACTAAGACACCAAGAACCCTCATGAGGTAAAAGCCTGATGAATCAATAAGAAAAGGCTAATCCATAATGTATTCACTCAGCAGCCCTTCCCATCAGTCCCTACACTCTAGCCTGGCTACACAAAGGAATCCACAGGCTTGTGTTCTGGAATCTACTCACCAATTTTCTTGCTGCCACAAAACTCTCTTCAAGTACATGTTCCTGCCCCTATTTTCACCCCACCGTTCTACTTCAATAAGTGACAGGACTCTGCTCTTCCCCCTCCCTGTGTGTGGAAAGGGGTGGTGATGTAGGAAAGTCAAAGTGTGCTCTACCTGGAGCAGTGGCATCTGTGCTGTAGCAGGGCTCAGCCAGAAAACTGATGAACAGAAGGAGCTAGGACAGAGCACAAGCATGTGTGGGGCTCCACAAGGCCTGAAGGACAGGAGACTGGCATCTATCTCTTAAATAAACACTGCAAGATGAAGGAAAATATGTGAACATCTCATCAGACCGAGGACCCTATGGATTGCCAAGAAAGTACGAAATCACAGCAGGGTGTCATTGAATGGTTCAAGATAAGAGGCATAAAGGCAGAATTTATGGATACATGGCAGAAATAATTGGCAGAATATAAAAACTTGAATCCATGATGGCAAAAATTCCCAAAGAAACAAGAAAGAAAAACCAGTTGGGAATATAAAAACACAAAAATAAATGACAATCTGGAAGAAGAGAACTCAAGTCAACATGCATATATTAATTACTTACAGTATGTTTCACACAATGTGAAGTGTTAAGAATATAAAAACCAAAAAAAAAAAAAAAGACAGCTTCTGCCTAAAAGAGCTTAAATTCTGATAAGAAGACAAAACTTAAAATTCAGTTTAAATGAATTGGTGGTAGAAGGAATGTTCAACCCAGGGACATGATAGAGAAGTCCAGAGAAGTTAATCTGGTTGAAAAAAATGAAGATATTTCTGTCCAAGGTACTTTCCTAAAAGTGAGATTCTGAGAGGAGCTTCCTACCCTCCAATGAGAGAGAGAGAGAGGTCCAAAGGCAGGGGGTACTGAAGAAGTGTGAGTTCCAGGGCTGAAGTGCTCTTCCAGGATCAAGGAGTTCCTGTGGCATAATGGAGGAGATTGCAGGAGTAAAAAATGCAATAACATTCAAAGAAACATGATCTCTATACAAGCAAAACAAATTAATCTTGAAGACCAAATGCATAAAGATAACATAAAGATTACAAATCTTCCAGAAGAAGACAAGTCAAAAAACCTGAACACTAAAATTAAGAAATGGAAAACTGCCCATCATCAGATATTGTCTGGTCTGCCCCTGTGGACTATTAAGAGTACATCATTCCTGGGGACGGGGAGAAGCTTTTCATAATTCATGGATGGGGAGCTTGGGAACAGGGGTTGTGGAGATTATATCCTGAGCTTTTGTCACTGGGGAAGGATGGTACTGCTCTGGTGTGATGCATCTGCTTAAATTTTAAAACTCTGCCTTATCTATCTCAGCAGTATGATGGGTGTGCATCCAGCACTGGATTTGGGATCACAAAGACATAGGCTCAAATCTTATCTTAGCACTTACTAATTGCATGGCCCCACACAAGCCATTTAATCTCTTTGTGCCTCATTTTCTTCATCTGCAAAATGGGAGGAAGTGGATTCTAGATGATCTCCAAGGTACCATCTCGCTCTGATTCTATAATTCTATTACCTGAGCCATTTCAGAGTTTTGAATAATAGGCCAGTTTATCAGCTTTGGCAGAGTCCACAGAAATAAGTGAGTAAAAAGAAAATAAAGACTTGGCATTGTTATAGATATCTTGTTAACAAAATACTTTACATGGATTATTCATGTAGGGGTATAACCAGGTTTTGCATGAGACAGATGTGGAAATATATTTTAAAGCCTTTATTTTAGTACCATTGAAAATATTAAGAAATAAGTATTTTCTAAAGTTGTTCGAAGACATTTTCCTCTTGTGAAAGCATATAAAAGGTCAAGAACAAAAGCAAAATTATGGGGAACTGCTGGTAAACAAACTTTAAAAAATTAGGAAAAATCACCTTTCATCTAGCTAAGATCATTGCCTTCACACCCCCTAATGTATTGTGCTGACCTACCTAAGGACAGTGCCTTCTTTTGCATTTAGGAGGGATTAAGATACTGCTCACAGGTCCTTTCAATATTTAAGAAGACTAGTCAAGGAAGAAATCAACAATTCAAGTAGTATGTTTTTTTTAGCTTTGTTTTGTTTTGTTTTGTTTTTTAAAGCAATTGGGGTTAAGTAACTTGCTCAAGGTTACACGGCTAGTCATTATTTATGTGTGGGTGCTCATTTTCTGAGGCCAGATTCGATCTCGGGTCATCCCAACTCCGAGGCGGTGTCAGAGATGTGAATTATTCTAGTCATATATGTAACCTGGCCCTGTGTGTGTAATCCATACATGCCCTGCACTGTGTGCCCCTACTACATGGATTTCTAATATGGGCCCCTTCATTCATATTCCCTGTGACATATGTTCTCTGAGTGTGTGCCTTCCCCAATGGTAGTTACCTGTGGTGACTATACCTAATGTGTGCATGGGGCAGAGAAAGGAATCTTGCCTTGCCATTTTCTTTGCTATTATGTGATAAATGGCTTTTACTTTTGAATTAATGTTTCTTTTGGCTGTATAGTAAAGGAAAACATGTCTTAGGTCTAGTAGGATGTAATGCTCCAGAAAGCCTTGAAAGTTCAGGAGCAGGGGCAGAGCCAAGATGGTGGAGTAGAAACAGCACATCCAAGCCACTCTCACCCCCAGATTACCTCCAAACTATGTAAAAGGGGACTCTGAATAACTTCTGGAGCCCCAGCACCCACAGACCAACACAGAGAAGCTAACCTCCCGCTGAGGACGGCCCAGTAGCCCTGCAGGAAGGGCCAGCACAGCACTCTGGAAGCTGGCAGTGCAGTTCGTACCACATGGAGAGCTGAGCCCAGGGCCTGCGGTTTTAGCCCCAGGGAGGCTGGGCCAACAGCCAGCTGGAGGGACCCCAGAACACCAGCAGCTGTAGCGATTCCAGAATTATCAACATAGACATGCCTAGGACAAAGTGAGAGGTTAGTGCCCTATGGACTTTGGGACCTGTATTTGGGGAACACGTCGGCTTCCTCCCCTGGGGGCAAGAAGCCACTAAGGAGACACGACATTTTGTAGTTTTCAGAGGCAGCTCCAGCTCCTGGCCTGCGAACTGTAGGGAGATCCAGCAACCTGTCTTGGGAGGTAATCGCTCTTGTTTTAACCTCCCTGGATCTGAATTGTGATCTGGGGTGGAGGTCGTGGGTGGATTTCAAGCTTGCCAGAAACGGAAGTTGTCTCCCTCCACACGTGGGAGGAAAGTTCCCGTCTGGCTCCACAGCCATACTGTGGCAACAAGCCCAAAAGTCAAGTAATTAAGTGGCAACATGCCAAGGCAAAGGAAACAAATTAAACAGAAAAATGCAACCTTATACTCCTACTTTGGGGGCAAAGAGAATCGAAGCATAGAGCGGGAGGAGGACTGTGAGGTCAAAAGTCCTGCTCCAAAAGCCCCAGGGGGAAATGTGAGCAGGTTGCAGGCCATAGAGGACCTTAAGAAGGACTTTAAAAATCAAATAAGAGAAGTGGAGGAAAAATTGGGAAGAGAAATGCGAAGGATGCAGGAAAAGTATGAAATGAGGGTCAACAGCCTGACTGAGGAAAACAACACCTTAAAAAATAGACTAACTCAAATGGCAAAGGAGGCCCAAAAGGGCAATGAGGAGAAGAATGCCTTAAAAAGTCGAATTTGCCAGATGAAAAAAGAATCTCAAAAGTTCACTGAGGAGATTCATTCCTTCAGAGTTAGACTGGAGCAAATGGAAGCTAATGACTTTCTGAGAAATCAAGATGCTGTTAAGCAGATCCAAACAAATGAAAGATTAGAAGGCATTGTGAAATATCTCATGGGAAAAACCACTGACCTGGAAAATAGATCCAGGAGAGACAATTTAAAAATTATTGGACTACCTGAAAGCCATGATCAAAGAAAGAACCTAGAAATCACCCTTCAAGAAATTCTCAAGAAAATTGCCCTGATGTTTTAGATCCAGAGGGCAAAATAGAGGTTGAAAGAATCCACAGATCACCTCCTGAAAAAGATCCCAAAAAGAAAACTCCCAGGAATATTATAGCCAGGTTCCAGAATCCCCAGATCAAGGAGAAAATACTACAAGCAGCCAGGAAGAAACAATTTCAATGTTGTGGAAACAATCAGAATAGCACAGGACCTGGCAGCTTCTACACTGAGGGACTGAAGGGCATGGAATATGATATTCCAGAGGGCAAAAGAACTGGGGTTAAAACCAAGAATCACATACCCAGCAAAATTGAGTATCTTGTTTCAGGGGAAAATATGGTTATTCAGTGGGATAGAGGACTTTCAAACATTCTTGAGGAAAAAACCAGAGTTGAATAGAAAATTTGACATCCAGACACAAGAAGCAAGAGATGCCTGAGAAGGTAATCAGGGAAAAGAAATCAAAAGGAACTTATCAAAGTTGAACTATTTACATTCCTATATGGAAAAACAATAACTGTGATTCATTAAATCTTCCTCAGTATGAAAATAATGGAAGAAGGGTATATGGTCACATGAATACGTATGTGAATGTGTGTGTATATGTTTACAGTTATATATGGATAGAGGGCATAGGTTGAATTTGTTGGGAAGGGAGGATGCTCAAGGGATGAAATTATGAGGTGAGAGAGGAAAGTGGCAAGAGATGGGGAGGGACAGGGTAGGGTAAACTATCTCATGCAGAAGAAGCAAGGGGAAGTGGTTGCAAGGGAGGGGAAAAATAGGAAGGAAAAAAGGCAAAA
This sequence comes from Gymnobelideus leadbeateri, assembly GCA_011680675.1. Lineage (NCBI taxonomy): Eukaryota > Metazoa > Chordata > Mammalia > Diprotodontia > Petauridae > Gymnobelideus > Gymnobelideus leadbeateri. The sequence continues at coordinate 111,746 of WOXC01006457.1, forward strand.
CCACATTCTCGTTGAACTTGGTTCAGGTAGAGAATGACATACATACTAAATGCGATATCTCAACCTGAAGCAGAATAGGGGGAAGGGGGATGAGAGGAGGGATAATGGATGGGAGGGCATCCTTGGGGGAAGGGGAGGTTGGAAGTACCCACTATAGAAGAGGGACAGGATCAAGTAGGGAATGGACCAGGTGGGGGGTGGGATGAGTGGGAATTATAAGCAGCCTTGTACAATATATCTAATATGGTAATGTTTTGCATAGCTAGACATGTACAACATAAACTGAATTACTTATCTTCCCAGAGGGAATGGGTGACAAGGGAGGAAGGAAATGGATCTGAAATTTGAGGTCTTAAGATTAAATGTTTCAAATATATATAAATACTATTATTAATACTCTTTTGCTTGTAATTGGGAAATAAGATGTGCAGGCATTGGGACACAGAGATTCACCTTCCTCTAATGGAAAAATCGAAGGGGGTATGGGAGAAGACATGGGAGAGAGCAGACTGGAGGAAGTGATATCTTGTGGGACTGCTATTCTGGGATGGTGGGTAAGGGAAAAACAGGGGGGAAAAATAAGTGTAACTCAAAATCTGGTGGAAATGAATGATGTAAAACAGAAGCTAATAAAGCATTTGTTTAAAAAAAGGGTTCAGGAGCTTTTCTCTATCACACAATGAGAGGGTTTAAGCCAGGTACCACATCTCATCTGAACCTGACAAAACCCCTTGAAGTCAGTATAGGCATCCCTCATTTTTTCATGCTTCCCTTCACAGACTTGTGAAGAGAAAGCACTTCACAGATATTTAGGTTTTGACAGATTGAAGGTTTGTGGCAACCCTGCATTGAACAAGTCTATAGGCACAGTTTTTCCAATAGCATATGCTCAAGTCATGTCTCTGTGTCACATTTCCTGCCACAATACTTCAAATATTTTCTTTGGTTATTATCATATTATATTATATTATATTATATTATATTATATTATATTATATTATATTATATTATATTATATTATATTATATTATATTATATTATATTACATTACATTACATTACATTACATTACATTATATTATATTATATTATATTACATTATATTACATTACATTATATTATATATCATATCATATCATATCATATTATATTACATCATATTATATCATATATTATATTACATCATTATATCATATATTATGTTACATTACATTACATCATATTGTATCATGTTATTTCATACAATATCATATCATTTTATTTTCTTTTATTGTATCTACCATGATCTGCAGTCGATTGTCTTTGATGTTACCTTTGTCATTATTTTGGGGCACCATGAATCACATGCACATAAGAAGGTGAACTTAATTGATCAGTGGTGTGTGTGTGTGTGTGTGTGTGTGTGTGTGTGTTCTGACTGCTCTACTGATCAGCCACTCCTGTTTCTCTCCCTCTCTTTGGGTCTTCCCATTGCGTGACACACAACAATATTGAAATTAGGCCAATTCATAACCTTAGAATGTCCTCTAAGTGTTCAAGTGGAAGTAAGAGTCAACCCATGTGGCAAATTTCATTGATGTCTTATTTTAAGAAATCACCACAATATGCACATTTTATATTTATATAATATATACAAATTTATATTCTATATATATATATATATATATATATATATATATATATAATAAAATAGGTTATAACTAATTGCTTGCTGTCCTGTGGGGGGAAGAAAGGGAGGGAGGGTATTTGGAACACAAAAATTTTCAAAACTGAAAGTTCAAAATTGTTTTTACATGGAATTTGAAAAACTATAGTATATATCCTATGTTATATTATATATTATAAAAGAAATTCCCATAGCTACCCCAGCCTTCAGCAACCACCCTGATCAGTCAGCAGCCATCAATATTGAGGCAAGACCCTCCAGTAGCAGAAAAGTTATTACTCACTGAAAGCTGAGATGATGGTCAGCATTTTTTAGTAATAGAGTATTTTTAATTAAGGTTTGTACATTTTTTAGACATAATACTGTTGTATACCTAAAAGGCTGCATTATAGTGTCAACAACTTTTATGGGGAAACAAAAAATAGTGTGATTCATTTTCTTGTGATATTTGCTTTATTGCAGTGGATTCCAAGTCACTAATTTTCCTGCATCGTTCTGCCTTCTCAAGCAGAGGTAGGAAAATTACATTTTTTCCTAGAGGGGAGTTTAGACCATTCTATACCCTATTTCCACTATACACAGTATTTTCGAAAGAACAAAGAGAAAAGAAAAAGGGTGACCAGAAACCCAAAGAAACCCTATGCTGGAAAGCGTCCTCAGATCCTCATAGCTCTTTCCCCTCATATTCTGAAATTCCCCTCCCCACTTCCTCATCATCAGTTCCCTCCACCAAAACCTGCACTGTTGGAGCCATGGCCCCAGATTACAACAACTACCACCAGTGGCTTATGTTACACACACACACACACACACACACACACACACACACACACACACACACACACACACACTGTCCTACAAGGGGAGAAGGTATAGAGGAAGAGCAATCTTGCTAGACCCACTGGAGGGAGACATTTATGGTTTCTTAAGCTGGAATGTTCAATACATCTTCCCCATGAATAATTGTACTTCATAGCTCTAGCCTCCACCTGTATTGTATTATCCCAGACTCCAAGGACTTGGCTACTTAAGTATCTGTGGCCTCTCTTAAGAGTCTAACAAATATTTCCACCATTTTTCTATGGTAAAATTCATTCTAAACTCTTCAAATTTAGCTTTACAAATGAACCTTGGGAACCGCTAATTCAATAAATGGAGAGTCAGTAGGTCTGGATTTTAATGTTAGCTTGTTATTTACAATTGGTGTGACCTTAGACAAGTCTTTTACCTCAGTTTTCTCCACTATAAAATGAGGCATTTTAACTCAGAGGTATCTATGCTCCCTTTCAACTCTAAATCCTAAAATCCTCTGACTAGAGGCAGTGCCATAAGCCTAGGGAAGGTGTTGTCCTTCCTGCTCTGGAGAACCAATTGCTAAATCTATCACCAAATGCTACATTAGGGCTTGATTGATTTTGTCAATTGCCTCATCCTAAGAAGTCGATGGAGAAAGTGTTGATAATGGAGACTGAACTTCAAAGTGTGTTGTGCCCTAGTTTTCAATGGAGAGTCGCTTGTTTGTTCAATATTTACCAACATACCATTGCTTAAGGATCTAGGCAAATCATGGCAAGTGAAAAAAAGCTAGACAGAGTGGAATGTCAACCGCATTTCAGTCCCCCCACCAGCTGACTCTTGCTTTCTTCCTGTCTGTACAACTCAGAAAGTTATAAATGAAAACAGCTAATGTAAAGGAAAACCAGTCAATTCTTAGAGCATTAAACCCTCCAGGCCCTAAAACCATGAGGAAAAGCTCTGGTCTGACAGTTCCTATCATCATAACTTTTTTATTACCTGAAAAGAGTCAAGTAATATCTTTACGGGAGTAACAAAACTTGAAAAAAGATACAAACAGAATACAGCACTCAGCCTAATACTGAACTCTCTGATTTATTCTTTTTTCAAGAACCCAGGTCTGCAATTCGGAACTGATAATGGATTTTCTCCATCAAAATATTATTCTCCCTGGTACCCTGATTTAAAAAATAAAGATGCTTGCAAAATGGCTACGTCTATTCATGAGATGCTTTTTGCCATGTGGACCCATTAGAATGATCCCAGAAAACCATCATAATATCAATCAGGTAATACCAGGGTGTGGGCAGCTAGGTAGCAGTGAATAGAGCCCTGGCCCTGGAGTCAGGAGAACCTGAGTTCAAATCCAGCCTCAGACACTTAATATTTATTAGCCATGTGACCTCAGGCAAGTCACTTAACCCCAATTGCCCTACCTTCCCCCTTCCAAAAAGCAAAAACAAACAAACAACAACAACAAAAAAAAAAACAAAACCAATGATAATACCAGTGTGAAGACCCGAAAAGATATTTCCACAATGGTTGGAAGTTGTCAAGTGGTCAGAGATGTTCAAGGTCATCTCAGCATTTAAATGGACATCTTTTCAATTATAGACTAACTTCTAGAGACAAATGAAAGTCATTTGTCAAACCATTTCAGTTCTATTGCTTCTAGTACCAATCATGAGAGTCTATGCAAAGGATGGAATGATAGCAATGAGAAGGTGCCTTTGAAGATATGGACTGAGTACAGTCAAATAAGTAACTTAAATTGTTATCTGATTTAAGTGCTTAAATTCTGTTTTTACTTGTTTTGCATCCATGGATAGATGTAAGCAAATTCTTGTGTACATGAAAAACTGTTTCCCCTAACTCCCCACCTTCTTATTGGTTTAGAGGTCTGTAGCTTCCCATGTGGATTTTATTTCAGTGACGAAAGGAGACAGAGACAGGGAGGGAGGGAAAGAAGAAAGGAAGGAAGGAAGGAAGGAAGGAAGGAAGGAAGGAAGGAAGGAAGGAAGGAAGGAAGGAAGGAAGGAAGGAAGGAAGGAAAGAAGGAAGGAAGGAAGGAGGGAAGGAAGGAAGGAGCTTAAAATGTTAGCAGAAGCATATCCAGTGTTTGAGGCAAATAGTATGAACATCAGTTAGAGCCCTCACAGTAGGAATTTTAGCCCTTGGGGCAGAGTGAAGGAGAGGTGAAACCACTGGCAAATAACCACTAGAGGGAAACAGAGGGATTTATACTGCTAAGGGATAGAGAAAACTCTGGGACAACCAGAGGTGAGTGATACTGATATTGGTGGCTTCTATATATCTATGATTTGGAAAGAAGGTGGAGGGGATGAATGGAGGTGGAGAGAGGGAATAGCAATACCCACTGCAAATATGGATGGATGGATGTGTGTGTATATCTATATATGCAGATATGCAGGGAAGAGGCATTTGTTAAGTTCCTACTATGTGTCAGACATTGGGCTAAGCACTTTAAAAATATGATTTCATATGTAGATGAAACCATATTTTTCTACAGATATACACATAGATGGCATAGATATTGGTGTTGTTATTCAGTTATGTTTCAATTGTGTCCAATTCTTCATGACTCCATTTGGTGTTTTCTTGACAGAGATCCTAGAGTGGTTTGCCATTTCCTTCTCCAGCTCCTTTTACAGATGAGGAGACTGAAGCAAACAAAGTTAAGTGATTTGACCAGTGTCACCCAACTAATAAGTGTCTGAGACCAGATTGGAACTCAGGAAGGTGAGTCTTCCTGACTCCAGGCCCAGCACTCTACTCATTGCACCACCTAGCTGCCCTGACATAGATATAGATACCAACATTCATTTTCATTTTATCATTCTTTCCATTTATGTTGTTGAAATCATGATTTATGTTATTTTCCAATGCAACTATTTGCACATCTGTCCATAAGTCTTCGGGAATTTACAGTGTTACCCTGAGAAGATGGGATTTTGTTTTGGGGAACAGTGCAAGATCATTGAAAGGCTTGCAGTATTCTACAGCCACATTTATGACAGCTCTCCCTCTCTTACTCAAGTTTTAGCCAATCTTGGTGTCCACTTACTGAGCTTTCCTAATAATACCTCCTATTTTAAAAGCACTCTAAGTTTATAAGACAATTTCATCACAGAAGAGGCTGGTTAATGTAGGAACCAGAGAAGTGGCTGCATAGCCAGGAAAACCTGGGTTCAATGCCCTCTGCTGACTCATGCTCTGTGTGAGCGGACCTGGGCAAGTTGCTCAACCCTCCCATGCTCTAGGCAATTTTCTAGGACTGAGATCCATGAACTTTGACTGGAAAAATTCCTGCTTTACATAACTGGCTTCCTTTGTAATTCCTATAATCCTTTTGTATGCATTTAAGAAACATTCTGAGAAAGGCTTCAGCAGAATGCCATAACACTAAAGGGTGAAGACTCCTCTAAGTTGGAGAGAAGATGCTGAGTTGGTAACAGTACTCCCATGCCAAAGAAATCACAGATCCAGGCACCATCATGATCCCTTTTTTCCCCGTGATGACCCTGTGACATAGGGTTTCCATAGTAGGAACCCTAGGGTTCTTCCACAATAGGCTGCACTAAGTATGCCTGAGGCCCTATTCAATACAGGCTAGCATTTTTCCCCTTATTGGCTCAGATCATTGGTTCAGTTTGCACCTAAGACTGAAAGAATCTGGTCCAAGAGAAATCAGTTGCCCTCAGACTTTTTTCTTTATTTTTTTTTAATTTATGGAATAAAACAAGAATTTCCATAACATAGTATAATTTTTAAAAGATGTGTAATCACATGAAATTATAAAACTATTATGTACAACTTGCCATTCCTTTCAAATGTATAATAAAGATATCATGTAAATATTTTCCCTTTTTTTCTTCCTCCCCCCCACCCTAGAGATGGCTACAGTTAGACACAAATAGGTATATCTACATGTATATAATTATTCTATGCATCTACTCAACAGTTCTTTCCCTGCATGCATGACAGATGCCCTATTGTGATTCAAATTACTGCAACCAATTCAGCACACGCTGATAACCAAGCCATTTTCTGTATGTAGGCAAGGACAGCATCTACCTGAATTTATGCTGTATTCCTTCTGAGTATTTTTCAATCCTGTAGCTAAGTAAACCTCCCTTTGTTAATTGTTAGATAGTCTATGAGAGTTTAATTTCACCCTAATTTTGATTCTTCTCAACTACCAGTTCACTCTGAGTCAAGCCTGGCTACAAAACATAAGCAATATAACTATTACTATCCTCATTTTATAAATGAGAAGGTTGATGATGAGAAAGAAGTGATTTGTCAGTCCAGCAAGAAGTGACCCCACAGTCAAGATCCTGCATGCTACAAGAGGGAGGGACTGCTCCCTTGATGTGCCATGTTCAGGAGTATGTCTGGTGGAGGAAGTGCTTTGGAGAAACTGTTCCCCCAGGGACCAAGGTGATATGGGAGACAGTGTGTCCCAGATGGTAGAAATGTTGTATTTCTGCACTTGCTAAAAAATCAGGCATCACCTTGCCAACAAAGGTCTGTAATCGTCAAAGATGTAAAAGATATTAAAAGATATATAAAGGATGTAAAGATATAAAAATGTACACACACACGTGATTTGAACTTCAATCTGCTCACTCCAATGATTTTCCTCATACCAAACTCTACTCCCGGGCACTGTCTTTACCTTTAGTTCAAAGTGGACATTGCAATCTATTGTCTGCTGATCTCTTACATATGAATCATCAACAAATATAAACATACATACATAGAGAGAGGAGAAACAGACAGACAGAGATGGAGATAGACAGAAACAGAGAGATAACCATAAAAGTTCTAATAAAAAAGACTGCATCCCACATGCCCTCTATTATCAAAATCTTTGTTACTAAAAGTTAAAATTACATAAGAGCCAAAGGGGTGAATTTCAAGATGTTAAAAATTATTTAATAGCCTATAAAATATTAAATACTAACTAAAATATAGATTTTAAATATTTTTCAGGCATCATATTGCCAGAAGACATAAAATATTCACCTAAGAGTCTTTAGGCAGAGAAAGGGAAGGGTAGAAGTTGGGGGATATCAAGAGGAAGTGAGGGAGAACCTGGAATTGTTTTAAGTATAGGAAAAATAGGAAGGGGTTAGCAGATAGTCCAGGGAGAAGGGCAACCCTGCAGTACCCATATATGAGATCACCACTATTGCCACTGATTTTCCCAAAGCCCAAGTTCCAAGGCACCTAATGCATTTTTTCTCCCTATTCCTTCACATAATTCATCATACCAGTTCACCCTTTATAAGCAACCACTGACTCAGTATTAATAATAACAGCAACAATGTCCTTCCTCCAAGCACAGCCTTTCATCCGTGGCAGGAGGGGGAAGGAATGAAAGGTAAGGAAATGTCAATCAGGGTCATGTATAAAACTATATGGGTCCTGAGGTGTTTTTAGTAAATGGGAAGACTTCGCAGAAACCCTGGCAAACTGGGCTTTGGTGACACCATTGATTATGCAAAGAAATGACAGAGACAATTATGTGAAGAAATGATGGAGACAAGAAGGCATAAAAATGTAGCACCTACTGAATACCTAGAAAGACATGAACTGATGGATAGAGTTATATATACATCAGAAATTCTTTATCTTTTATGAACTGACAGATGACAAATCACCATTGTACAAATACAGACTTCAAAATATCTTGGGAAATTCAGTCAGTAAACTATAGTGGAATTAGATCATTATTAGAGACTGAACCACTAACCATAATCACCAAAATATAACTAAACAAGAACATTGCCAATATATGTATGCATCCCAAATACTCCTGATCACAGAGCAACATGGAGCAAGAAGCTTTAAAAACATAGAGAGCTGACTGAGGAGATGAAAGTCACCTGGTGAATGATCAGTTCTTATAACTTTGGCTCCTGCTAGGATCTTACCAAGGAGGCTTGTGATGAACCTGCAGAGAGAGAACCTAGCCGGGATAATTGTTTGCCTTTTTTTGTATCCCCAGTGTTCAGCACACTGCCTGGCACATAGTAAATGCTTAAAAAATGTTTACTGACTGATATGCTAGTAAATTTATCCAACTTCACAAAAAGTAATTATCCATCTGTGCAATAGTCCATGAAAATAGTCCAAGAAATAACAGTATGGCAGTGGTTTGTTCCCAGAGTCACTGCTAGCTGGACCCTATCAAAAAAGACCATAAAAATGATGATAATTACCGCCACCCTTAAGGCTAACTCCTTCTCCTTGTTGTAAGGGGAAGGGTAGCAACACCGAAGTAGGAGAATATCAGCCAGGACAATGCCCAATGTGGGTGGAGGGTTCTTGGACCCTTAAGACCATCTTGGTAGCTATGAAAAACCCATCAGAAAGCCTGAAATGCTAATAAATTGCACCCTGGTGATCCTCTGATAGGATTAGCACCTTGGTAAGCATGTGGGAATAACTCCTAAGAGATCAAGAAATAGAATCTATTTTTGAAAGATTTTCCTATAATACATATTCATTTGTTTTAGATGAAGCAGCATCAAGGCAAACCATCCTTGAAGCTATAGTTATGGTCAGCCCTTAACACAAAGGATAGTGGAGGTAAGGGTGCTCTCATGTTCTAGTCCCCACATTTTCCCCATGGCTCTAAGTCTATCCCCCTCTCCACTTTCATCACTGACTCAATCCACAGAAAAGGTAGCTAATCAACATTTGATAAAGCTAGCTCTCTTTCCAGGCCTTTGCCTGTTTCTCACACTCACAGCCTAGTTTCTCCTGATCACTCCTTTTCTAGTTTGCTTTGGGGATAATGTTTTCTAAATAACCCAGTTGATAACTGGCAGTTGTGAGCAGTTCAGAGACCTCACGCCTCTCACCCACAACTAATTTATTCCTTTTCACCAGCAAGTTCAATCTGTAACAGGAGAACCCAGAATTTACTCTAGCTCATCTTACTCCTGTCTACATACAGAGGAAAGAAAAAGGGCACTAAATTAGAGAATCATTCCTTCATCATATACTCACAAAAGAATCTTATGTGAATGCTTTTAAAAAGCACTGTGATTTCATGGCTTTCAATGTTCCCTCTAAATAGGCACAGCACAATTCCAATTCATGAACAAATTGAAACATTAAAAGAATAAAAACAATTGTGCAAATTGCTAGCCTTTCTTTATTTTCCTTAGTAGAACTAAAGAACAGACTGTTTTTCCCCATAGGGGGAAAATACAGTAATGACAACACTTAATACACAGTCTTTAATAGTTACCCCAAATGTTGTTTAAAACTAAACAGAAAAATTCTCCTGTAAGCATTTTTATAATGCAATATAATTGATTCCCCATTACCATAAATGAACAAATTCAACAATGGTTGTAAAATGTGTTCATTAAAGTATATTATTGAGTGATAATGGTGATTCTGCTGAAAAGTGTAGCCAGTTAATATGCCTTCCATGTTTCTGCTTCTCCACACTTAACCTTTTAGATCAGTCTTTTGGTGGGGAGCAGGGTTAGTGTTTTTGGTGTGTGCTCACAGAACTAGAAATATAGAAAAGAAACCTTTCAAAAAGAATGGAATTGATTTTTCCATTGATTTTATTCCCATTGGATCTTTCATTTAATAACATTGGGTTAATAATGGTTAGTACTAGATAACACTGGATTTCCTTTGATAACAGAAGGGATACACCTGAAAATATCAGAGACCCTTAGGAGATGTCAAGGCCAGCTCACACACCACTATAGGAAAGGGAAAGTTTGAAAGGACTGAGACAGATAAAACATGATAAAGTGTCATGGAAGGAGCAGGGAACAGAGTCAGCAGGCCTCAATTCAAGCCCTAGTATGACTACTCATTACCTATGTGACCTTAAGCAACTCATTTCCCATGTCTGACTTTCATGTTTATCTACAGAATGAGAATGTTCAGGTTTATGGGATCTTGTTATTTTTTTGTATCGTGGACCCATTTGGCTATCTGAAGGGTAGGGACCTGTTAGGGTTCCTAGGTTCTCGAACCTACAAGAACATATTACCTTTTCCCAGCATCAGATGTCTCTGGCTTCCAGACCTTCTGGAAGATCTTTACCCACGCAGAACACCCTTCTGATTTTTGGATAATTATCTTTATTTGTCTCAGGACATACGAGAGAACTCAGCCAGGTCTCTCCCTGGACTCCTCCCCGAACTCCCCGCCCCGTCAGGCAGCCTCCTTTTATCTAGCCTCCAGTTCTGGGTCATTAGCACCGCCTTCCCCGCCACTTCGAGCCAATCTCGTACTGCCCCGAGAGTGAGGGGTGGTAACCCACTGCCCACATGGACACGTCAGCTCATCTGGCTAAGAGGTTTCCGGTGTAACAGACCAGTAAGTCTCCTAACCAGGAAGTCTCTCTACTGCCACGTCGACACTTAAGATTGTTTTGCTGACGGTCCTTTTGGCCTTCCGGGTTCCTCCTGTAGCCTGTTTCTGATAGGCCAGGGACCCTCCTGCCACTCCCAGGCTGTCACACTGCACCCCAGTTGGCTAAGGACTCTTCAGGGACCCCCTCTTAGAAAGTTTTTTTTATTCACAATTCAAGGCAATGCAAAATTATAGGAAGACATCCTTAAGAAATAATGATGTAATTTCTTCCCCATCCAAGTTCGTGAACCCTGAAATCTATCCATGGATCCTTGGGAGTCAATGGCCCTCAATCACTTCTGGTATATGATTCACAGGCTCCCTTCTGGTTTTCAAAACCATGATCTTATGAGGATTGGGACTGACATTAGAGCAGGAGGGCACTGCAACTAACATTCACATAAGGTCACAAGACAGGGATGAAGTAGAATATAAAGTGGACACGCTGCATTCCATGAGTTCAGAAGTCATATTCAAGGTTAATTAAATTTCATTCCATTCCATTTAACATTGTTAAATGCCTGCTCTACACTACACACTGTTTTCTATCAGAGTCTATATATCAGGCGAAATCAGAGGAAAGAGGGAATATGTGAGTGAGCCCCAATGTCCAGATAAGCAGATTAGGTAAAAGAACACAGGAAGAAGCACTTGAACCTTAGGAAATGGACAGGGGAATATCAAGGTGGCACCAGAGGATGGCATTCTTTTTTTTTTACACAAATGCTTTATTAACTTCTGTTTTACATCATTCATCTCCGCCAGATTTTTGAGTTACAATCATTTCCCCCCCCCCGTCATTCCCCTACCCACCCTCCCAGAATAGCAGTCCCACAAGATATCGCTTCCTCCAATCTGCTCTCTCCCATACCTTCTCCCATACCCCCTTTGACTTTTCCATTGGAGGAAGATGAATCTTTGTGTCCCAATGCCTGCACATCTTATCTCCCTATTACAAGCAAAAGAGTATTAACAATAGTATTTATATATATTTGAAACATTTAATGTTAAGACCTCGAATTTCAGATCCATTTCCTTCCTCCCTTGTCATCCATTCCCTCTGAGGATGGCATTCTTACTTCTGAACTTTGACTGAAAATAGAGGAATGACAAGTTCCTGACTGGGCATGGTACGCACCTAACAAAGCCTTTAAGAAAGTACTTTCCTTGAGTTTTGTAGATCTGACCCAAAGGGTTCAAACTAAAAATAAATTAGGAGGGAGAAGATGGCCTATGTATATGCCTCAAGTTAGAGACTGTAGAGAATAACTACCATCTAATGAAGAAGAGAGCAGAGGAGGGTTCCTAAAAGTCGTGGAAGACAAAATACAAGGACAGACCCAGAAATAAAACCCATGACCTTAGTATTCCACACACAAAATGGAAAAAAGAACAGGTAACAATGCAAGATGAAATAGAAATCCTAACATCAGGGGGAAATTTTCACCTTGTAAATTTTTAACTGACTTCATGAGATGAAATCATGACACTAGAATATGGTTCAGAAATCCTACTTATTTAAAAGGAACAGGACCAATAAAAAGAGTCAGGAGGGATGGAGACAGAAGGGAGGGAGGGAGGGAGGGAGGGAGGAAAGAAGGAAAGGAGGAATAGAAGAAGCACTAATTAAGTGACTACTGTGTGTCAGGCATAGTGCTAAGTGCTTTACAAATATCATCTCATTTGATCTTCACAATAAGCATGGGAGATAGGTGTTATTATTAACCCCATTTTACAGTTTAGGAAACTGAGGCAAATAAAAGTGAAGTAATTTGGGCCAAATCACCAAGCCAATAAGTGTTTGAAGCTGGATTTAAACTGCAGGGCCAGCCCTCTAACCACTACAACACCTCACTTCCTTTATGTAGGGTCTTTCAATCATCCAGGCATCACTCTGACCTCTCTTTCTACCCAAATCAGAGCTGCTAGTAAGTTCTGGATTTGCCTTAAAGATATTTCAAAAAGTTGCAGGATATAAAATAAACCCACATAAATCCTTGCCATTCCTGTATATATCTAATGAAATTCAACAGCAAGAGATAGAAAGAGAAATCCCATTTAAAGTCACTGTAGACATTATAAAATATTTGGGAATCTACCAACCAAAACAAATCCAGGACCTATATAATAACAACTACAAAACATTTCTCACACAAATAAAGTCAGATCTAACTAATTGGAAAAATATGAATTGCTCATGGCTGGGTCGAGCTAATATAATAAAAATGACAATTTTACCCAAACTAAATTATATATTTAGTGCCATACCAATCAATTTACCAAAAAACTTCTTTATAGAGTTAGACACATTAGTGACAAAATTTATTTGGAAGAACGGTCCATAATATCCAGGGAATTAAGGTAAAGAAATGCTAGGGAAGGTGGACTAGCTATACCAGATTTTAATCTGTATTATACAGCAGCAGTCATCAAAACTGCTTGGTACTGGCTGAGGAGTAGAGTAGTGGATCAATGGAATAGATTGGGTGCACGAGATCCATCAGTCAACGAGTATAGTAATCTATTGTTTGATAAACCCAAAGACCCCAGTTTTGGGGATAAGAATGCACTATTTGACAAAAACTGCTGGGAAAACTGGAATATAGTATGGCAGAAAATGGGCATAGACCATTATCTAACACCATATACCAAAATCAAGTCTAAATGGGTGCATGATCTAGGTATAAAAGATGATACTGTAAGCAATCTGGGAAAGCAAGGAATAGTTTACCTGTCAGATTTGTGGAGAGGGAAAGACTTTAGGACCAAACAAGAACTAGAGAGCATTATAAAATGCAAAATGGATAATTTTATTTCATTAAATTAAAAAGCTTCTGTACAAACAAAGCCAATGTAACCAAGATCAAGAGGGAGGTGGGAAATCGGGAAAGAATTTTTACAACCTATGTCTCTGATAAAGGACTCATTTCTAAAATATAAAGAGAATTGAGTCAAATCTATAAGAATACAAGTCATTCCCCAATTGGTAAATGGTCAAAGGATATGAACAGGCTGTTTTCAGAGAAAGAAATTAAAGATATCTATAAGCATATGAAGAAATGCTCTAAGTCACTATTGATTAGAGAAATGCAAGTAAAAACAACTCTGAGGTACCACATCTCTCCAGTCAGATTGGCTAAGATGACAAAACAGGAAAATAACAAATGATGGATATGATGTGGGCAAATTGGAACACTAATGCATTGCTGGTGGAGTTGTGAACTTATCCAACCATTCTGGAGAGCAATCTGGAATTATGCCCAAAGGATTATAAATAATTTCATACCTTTTGACCCAGTAATACCACTTCTATAGTTATATCCCAAAGAGATCATAGAAGTGGGAGGAAGACCCATATGTAGAAAAATATTTATAGCAGCTCTTTGTGTGGTGGCAAAGAATTGGAAATTAAAGGGGTGCCCATCAACTGGGGAATGGCTGAACAAGTTGTGGTATATGCATGTAATGGAATACTATTGTGCTATAAGAAACAAGCAGATAGACTGCATATTTACATGGAGAGGTTTATATGAACTGATGCTGAGTGAGAAGAGTAGAACCAGGAGAAATTTGTATACAATCACAGACACAACATATGTGTGATGACCAACTATGACAGACTGGACTCTTCTCAGCAATGCAGTGATATAAGTCAATCTCGAGAGACTCATGAAGGAGAGAGATGCTTACATCCAGAGAAATAACTAGAAAGAACTGAGCTTGAATCCTGATGGAAGAAAACTAATTGATCTTTTTCTTTTCATTTTTTGGTTTTATTTCTTCTTTACCATTTTTCATCCCACCTAGTACAATACGCCTTTGTAACTTGACTAATGTCTAATGTGAAAGTATTTGCAGATCCTATACTGGATTATATGCTGTCGTGGGGTGTGGGGGGAGGGAGGGAAGGGAAATTTGAAACTCAAGGAACTATGGAATTGAATCTTGTAAACTCAAAATAAACAAATAAATTTTTTTTAAAAAAAGATATTTCTAAAGACAGGGAATCAGGAAGGAGAAATTTTTTGTGGACCTGATTTTCACCAATAAGGAATAACTGGCTGCTGGAATGGAAAAACTAGGCACCATAGAGGTAGGAGCCATAGATTTTTAAGTGAGAGGACTTGGGTTCAAAACCCAGCTCTTCCATTTGCTTTCTGTATGTCCCTGGGTTAGTCACTTAACCACTCTCAGTCTCAGCTTCCTCGTGTGTCAAATGAAAAGATTGAGATAGAAGACCTCTAGGATCTTCTAGTGTTAAACCTATGATTACATACTCTAAGAATTGTTTTACAATGGAGAAAAACATGAGATCTAATCTGATATATACCCTAGATCTTCAGAGAACAGATTTCACCATGTTTGGATAAAGAATTAGAATAGTTCACACTTACGTGTGCCAAAAATGCTCTCTTCATCTCTGCCTCCTGGCTTCCCTGGCTTTCTTTAAACTTCAGTTAAAGTCTCATTTTCTGCAAAAAGTCTTTGCCAGCACCCTTTAATCTCAGTGCCTTCCTTCTGAAGGACTAGGATATAGGACAAATTATGAGTTTACCCTGTCCACATACTTTGTATATAGTTGTTAGCATGTGGTTTCCCTCATAAGAATGTGATCTTCAGAACCAAGACTATTTTTTGCCATTCTTTGTAACCTTAGTACTTAACACAGAGCCTGACGAATACTAAGTACATAATAAATGATTGCTGATTTGATGCTGTAGTTTACAAATATCCTCATTTTATCTCACAACAATCTTGGGAAGCAGGTACTATTATTATCCCCACTTTATAGATGAGGAAGCTGAAAGAGGCAGAGTTTATGTAACTTCACAGCTAGTAAGTGTCAGGCTGAACTTGAACTCAGCCCTTCCTGACTGCATGTTCAGAACTCTATCCACTGAATGCTTCTTATAACAAAAAAGAAGAACTTCATCTTACAAGGAAATTCATCCCAGAGAAGTTGGGAATTTCTCATGAATGAAATCCTGAGAAGGGAAAAACGAAGTAATCTGCAGGATTAGAAGATAGGTAGTTGCCTAAAGAGGCTACTATGGGTGTTCAGGGAACTTACCAACCAAATTAGGTTTTTTTTGAAGACCTGTACGGGGAAATGATGGTAAGCTCTTCAAAAGTGAAGTAACTTGCCCTTCAAAAATGTTTGACACATTTAAACTCCAGGGCCAGCCCTCTAGCCACTACAACACCTAAGTCTTACAAGCTCTGGTTTTGTAGCATTAGATGATTTCTAAGGTGTATATGCTCACACTGAAAGTTTAACAATCAGCTCTTTCTTTGACACATCCTTCCCTGTAAGAGTCCTTAAAATGTAGTATCACAAATATTAAAAAATGTTAATTTCTAAGGATAGTGAGGAAGCTAGGGATAAGAAAAGGGTCTTTATTTGTTTGTTTGATTTTTATATTGGAGAAGAAAAGAGGATCAAAGAAGGGTTAGAAGATTTGTTTGAGGTAAACAGTATCACAAAGTCCAGTTGAACACATAGGACAACTTTGGCTCATAGATAGTTGCTACACAAGGTAAATAGGGAGGTAGAAGGGGAAAGCACCTAGCTCAGGGGTGGGGAACTTTCCACCTCGAGGCTGCATGTGGTCATCTAGGTGCTCAAGTGTGGCTCTTTTACTGAATCCAAACTTTTTGCTCTGTGAAGTTTAGATTTAGTGAAAGGGTCACAGTTGAGGACCTAGAGGGCCACATGTGGCCTCAAGGTAGCAGCTTCCCCACCCCGGACCCAGCTACTCTTGATGGGGTCAGATCCCTAGGCCCAGAAGAGCAGCATCTCAGAATACCTAAAGAGCTCGAGATTGGGATTTTTAGCTGCAAAAATCAGGCTGAATAAGTGCAGTGCCTCAAGCCTGGAGAAGAAAAAATGGCCCATTTTTGGGGGGGAAGAGAAAAGAGTCTCCAAAATAGAAGCCAATGACTTTGATTTCAGTTTCTTGGTGGGGAGTGGGGGAGGCTTGACTATGTAATAATAAAAGGATGATTAGTGAACATTGTGAAAAGGAAGAAGTGATGACAAACCGTGGCTTCCTCAAAGCAGCCAGGCCAGACTGACTTCCTCCCCTTCTTTCTTTGCCAGCCTTATGAAGCTTGTAGTTCAGAGAAGCATTTGACAGAACTCCTCATGTTATTTTTACATAAAAGATGGAATAATGGCAGCTGGATGCCACTGTAGGTCCATGGATTTGGAGCTGGTTGAAAGGCTGGCCTGACTCAGTAGTTTTTAATCATTCAGGCTGTAGTGAAGCTCTCCCAGGAGGGGCTTAGCCCTGGGCTGAGTCATATTGCTTACTAGTGACTTGAGTAGAGGCAAAGGGTAGGTGCAACACATCAAATTTTCAGATGACCAAAGCTAGGAAGGATGATTTCAATGTTAGATCACAGACTCTGGGACGAAGGAAATCTTGACAGGCTAAAATATTGGAGCAAATATGGTGTTTAATAGAGATAATTGGAAAACTTTGTGCAGGGATCCTAAAAATGAGCTTCACAAATAAAACAGAATGAAGGCATAGCTAGAAATGAATTTGTCTAGAAAAAGATCTGGAGGTTTAATGGGCCCAGACTTGAGCAGAGTGAGAAGCAGTGTGAGATGGCAAACAGGAAGCTAATGGGGTTCTAGACTAAATTGTTCTACCTAGACAGACTGTACTTAGGGATCATGCCATTCTAGGTGCCATGTTTTAGGAATGACAGTGACAATAATCTAGAACAGGTTCAGGAAACTACAATCCAAAGTCTAAATCTGACCTGCTTCCTATATTTGTACTTCCTTCCTCCCTCCCTCCCTCCTTCCCTCTCTTCCTTCCTTCCTCCCTTCTTTCCTTCCTTCCTTCCTTCCTTCCTTCCTTCCTTCCTTCCTTTCTTCCTTCCTTCCTTCCTTCCTTCCATTCTTTTGTATGAGTCTTCTTATACAAAATTACTAATATAGAAATGTTTTGTGTAATCGCACATGTACAATTATATTGGATTATTTACCATCTTATGGAGGGGGGAGGGAAGAAAGGGAGGAAGAGATAGAATTTGGAACTCAAATTTTAAAAAATGTTTAAAATTGCTTTAACATGCAATTGGGGAAATTAAATATTTTTTAAATTAATAGTATTTACATTTTTAAGAAAAATAATTAAAATAATTTAAGAAAATATCAAAAAGCCATTCTTAGTTTGTGGGATTTACAAAAGCAAACAGCAGGTTGGATCTGTAGTTTGCTGAGCCTTAATTGAAAGAATGTTCAGGAGAATATGCATGGGGTCATGCAAGACCAAGACATTGTGCCATCAGGAAAACAGTGGGAAAAAATGAAGATGCTTATCCCGAAGAAGACAGGACTTGGAGCACACATGATCACTGTGTTCATGTATTCGAATTGCTATGGTATAGATGAGAAATAGACTCACTTGGCTTCCCCCTAAGAAGAACTAGGCAAAATGGATGAAAGTTTCCAACAAGCAAATTTGGGTTTGATGAAAAACTTCCCAACAATTGGAATTGGTCCCAAATGGAATATACTGGTGGTAGAGGCACAGAGTTCCCTCCCATTGGAGGACTTCAATGAATATTGGATGACCATTTGTCAAGTATATCATAGAGAGGATTCTTCTTTGAGTATAGGCTGGACTCAGCCTTCAATGTCCCCTCCAACTCTGAGATTCTGTGATTCTGTCATATAGGCAAAAGTTAGGGTTCAGGGTTCAAACCCAGAATTTAGGGAAATGATAAAAAATAGATTCCAGATTAGGAAACCCAGAACAGCATCTCAAGATAGAGTCCAGTCAAGTGGGCCCAGTAACCAGCACAATCAGGACATGACTTTCAATCTTATGAGGTGGATGTGGTTGCCTCCTGACTATGGCAAATCTCAAGACAAAGAGCTATGCCCAAATGAATCAATGCTATATCCTGGTTTCCCAGAGCTTAAGTAAACTTAAAAAAATGTAGAGGAAAGCTCTTTTTGTGAAATGTTATATGACTCATGAGCATCTCATCCAACTTCAGTCCTGAGCCTGACCCTTTGTACTTGGCTATATCAAACCTGACCTGGAGCAGTCGTTTAGAAAAACTCACTTTCACAATAGTGTCAAATACCAGAGACAAACATTTCAGGATGAATCTTACATTCGCAAAACATTTCAACTAGACAAGTCTTTAAAATTTTAAAGTCTAAGTCCAGACATGGTTGGGGAGTTTTTTCCTGCTGCCTTTTTCAACATGCCCTTCTTTGTAATTTCTGCCTTTTCTTGACCGCCTCCTTCCCTGTCTGTATTTGTACAATCAGACTGGACAGTTAGGTGAGGCAGCAGGTGATATATCACTGAGTTCAAATTCTGCTTCCAACATTTGCTAGGCTATGTGACATTGGCAAAGTCTCTTAGCTGCTGTCTGACTCAATCTCTTAATCTGTAAATTGAAGATAAGAGCACCTATCTCAGTGTTGTTGTGAGTATAGATTAAGATAATATTTGGAAAGGGTTTTGCACAACTTGAGGCATTGTGTAAATGCAAGATATTTTTGTGACCTCGAATCCATGTGTTTTTCTAAAAAACAATCAGATCAATAACAAAAATCATATGGTTACAGCAACAGCAATAGATGCAGAAAACAACTTTGAAAACACCCATTCCTACTAAAAATCACTAGAAATATAGAAATCAAAAGAGCCTTTCTTAAAATTATAAGTAATGTCTATCTAAAACCAAGAGTAAGCATTATCTCTAATGGGGATAAACTTGAAGCCTTACCAATAAGATTGGGAGTGAAACAAGGATGTCCATAGTCACCACAATTATTCAGCATTGTACTAGAAATACTGGCTTTGGTATTTGGATAAGAAAAAGAAAATGAAGAGCTGAAAAAGCAATGAGGCAACAAAAAAAATTATCACTCTTTGCAGATAATATGATGGCTCAGACTTAGAGAACCCTAGACAATCAACTAAAAATGAGGTGAAACAACAACCTTAGCAGAATTGCAGGATATAAAATAAACTCTCAGAAGTCATCGTCATTTCTACAAACCACCAACAAAACTCAGCAGGAAGGGATAGCAAAAGGAACTCCATTTAAAATATCTATAGATAATACAAACTACTTGGGAGCCTATCTGCTAATACAAACCCAGGAATTGCTGTTGTTGTTGTTGGTGGTGGTGGTGGTGGTGGTAGTGGTGGTGGTGGTGGTGGTGATGGTGGTACTGGAGAAGGAAATGGCAAACCACTCCAGTATCTTTTTTTTTCTGCAAATGCACTCATATTAAACATTATTCCAATTACAAAGGCATATTGTACTAGGTGGGATGAAAGATGGTAAGGAAGAAGGAAAACCAAACAATGAGAAGAACAAGATCATTTAGTTTGCTTCCATCAGGATTCAGGCTCAGTTCTTAATAGTTATATCTCTGGATGGTGCATTTCTCACTTTCTTGAGTCATTCGGGATTAACTTATATCACTGCATTGCTGAAAAGAGTCCAGTCTGTCATAGTTGGTCGTCACAGATATGGTATGTCTGTGATTGTATACAAATTTCTTCTGATTCTACTCTTCTCGCTCAGCATCAGTTTGTATAAGTCTCTCCAGGTAATTATGAAATCCATCACCTCCTCGTTTCTTATAGCACAATAAAATTCCATTACATTCATATACCACAACTTGTTTAGCCATTCCCCAATTGATGGGCACCCCTTTAGTTTCCAATTCTTTGCAACCACAAAAAGGGCTGCTAAAAATATTTTTGTACATATGGTTCTTCCTCCCACTACTATGATCTCTTTGGGATATAACCCTAGAAGTGGTATGGCTGGGTCAAAGGGTATGAAATTATTTATAATCCTTTGGGCATAATTCCAGATTGCTCTCCAGAATGGTTGGATAAGTTCACAACTCCACCAGCAAAGTATTAGCGTTCCAATTTGCCCACATCCTCTCCAGCATTTGTCACTTTCTTGTTTTGTCATCTTAGCCAATCTGACTGGAGAGATGTGGTATCTCAGAGTTGTTTTGATTTGCATTTCTCTAATTAATAGTGATTTAGAGCATTTCTTCATATGCTTATAGATATCTTTAATTTCTTTCTCTGAAAACTTCCTATTCATATCCTTTGACCATTTATCAATTGGGGAATGACTTGTATTCATATAGATTTGGCTCAATTCTCTATAAATTTTAGAAATGAGTCCTTTATCAGAGACACAAGTTGTAAAAATTCTTTCCCAATTTCCCACCTCCCTCTTGATCTTGGTTACATTGGCTTTGTTTGTGCAGAAGCTTTTCAATTTAATGTAATCAAAATTATCCATTTTGCATTTTATAATGCTCTCTAATTCTTGTTTGGTCCTAAAATCTTCCCCTCTCCACAGATCTGTCAGGTAAACTATTCCTTGCTTTCCCAAATTGCTTACAGTATCATCCTTTACACCTAGATCATGCACCCATTTAGACTTGATTTTGGTATATGGTGTTAGATAGTTATCTATGCCCAGTTTCTGCCATACTGTAATCCAGTTTTCCCAGCAGTTTTTGTCAAATAGTGCATTCTTATCCCAAAAACTGGGGTCTTTGGGTTTATCGAACAATAGATTACTATATTCATTAACTGCTGGGTCTCCTGCACCTAATCTATTCCATTGATCCACTACTCTACACCTCTGCCAGTAGCAAGCAGTTTTGATGACTGCTGCTGTATAATACAGATTAAGATCTGGCATAGCTAGTCCACCTTCTCTAGCATTTCTTTTCATTAATTTCCTTGATATTCTAGACCGTTTGTTTTTCCAAATAAATTTTGTTATTATTTTGTCTAACTCTACAAAGTAGTTTTTTGGTAAATTGATTGGAATGGCACTAAATATATAATTTAGTTTGGGTAAAATTGACATTTTTATTATATTAGCTCGACGCAGCCACGAGCAATTGATATTTTTCCAACTATTTAGATCTGTTTTTATTTGTGTGAGAAGTGTTTTGTAGTTGTGAGCATATAGATTCTGGGTTTGTTTTGGCAAGTAGATTCCCAAATATTTTATAATGTCTACAGTGACTTTAAATGGGATTTCTCTTTCTATCTCTTGCTGTTGAGTTTCATTAGAGATGTATAGGAATGCTGAGGATTTATGTGGGTTTATTTTATATCCTGCAACTTTGCCAAATTTGTTTATTGTCTCAAGTAATTTTTTACTTGATTCTCTAGGATTCTCTAAGTATATCATCATATCATCTGCAAAGAGTGACAGCTTGGTCACTTCTTTGCCTAATTTGATTCCTTTGATTTCTTTTTCTTCTCTAATTACTACTGCTAACGTTTCAAGTACCAGATTGAATAAGAGGGGTGATAGTGGACACCCTTGTTTCACTCCTGATCTTATTGGAAAGGCTTCTAGTTTATCCCCATTGCATATAATACTTGCTGATAGTTTTAGATAGATGCTAGCAACTATTTTAAGGAAGGCTCCATTTATTCCTATACTTTCTAGTGTTTTTAATAAGGAATGGATGTTGTACTTTGTCAAAAGCCTTTTCTGCATCTATTGAGATGACCATGTGGTTTTTGCTAGTTTTGTTGTTGATATGCTCAATTATATTGATGGTTTTCCTAATATTAAACCATCCTTGCATTCCTGGAATGAAT